>CATIWM010198889.1:0-24862 GCA_949671775.1 Mallotus repandus | reverse complement strand
GTATTCGATAAATTAATGATTTTTGTTAAATAAAATTTTGTATTAAATATTTGTAATAATATATATATATCAAATGAATATTTGGTGTATATATATATATAATATTCGATAAATTAATGATTTTTTTTAAATAAAATTTTCTATTAAATATTTGTAATAAATTTTTTAATAAAAGAAGGTTTTAAAATAATATACATTTCTTTATATTAGCTTACTCAGTGAGGTCTGACTCCCCTCAACTATTTTTCTAGGAATCCGGTAGTTTTCAGTTAGTTCACCTCCTTTACGTCAAACTCATTCTTCACCGACAGTATTATGTAGGTCCTTATAATGTTGTTAATATTTGTGGAATGATTTGTAGTTATTCTAGACACCGCATTAGTATTTGAAGAATCGTTATTACGTATTTGTATTGCATTATAATGTGTATTTTTATATGCTTGAACTGAGATGTTGGTGATTTGATGATATTAGACTTATGGTAGTTGAGTACATATGTTATTGGGAGTGTATTTGCTCTTTTTTGGGTTTTGATTTTGCCCCGGTATAGGGGAAACTCTGCTGGATTTTCCTTAGAATTTTAAAGTTAGTTTTATTTATGTAGTAAATTCCTTAGGCTTACTATGGGTTTCAGAAGCTTATTGCTTTCCCATTCTCTAGTGTCGGTCACGTGTCCTTGTGGGTTCGGGTCATGACAATGCTTATCATGATTATGTATTTGTCGTTTATTTATAATATATATGGAACCAAATCCAATTATCCCACGTTCCAATTATCAATCCAATTCAATATTAATATTGAATAAAATTCAAGAATGGTAAATGCATCATTAAAATCAGAACTAGGGTAATAATTAAGAAATACAGTCCAGTAGATGCTGACTCTCCGAACCCATAATCTCTGACAGTGAAAGTGGGTTTACCAACTCATTTCCTATTTTTCGGCTGTGGTAGGGTGGCGTCTCCAAACTCATAAGGTTGGCTCTACCATATCAATAACATCAAAAAATCAAAATATCCCTATCGCCTGTCTCTTGTAAGCCGCAGTCACCACTCATAGATCACAGCATCATAAGTGACATTGTTAGTATGAACACCATAGCCATATCAACTGCCTATTGATGTAAAAGGATCAAAATTTTGCAATTTGTAGCAAAAAAATTTCCAAATTTTTAAATCTATATATTACTTTTAACAAAAATGTAATTCTAAAGCAACTATTCTTAAATATCAAATACAAATTCAATAAATTCAATTTTATCAAAACCTAATTATTTTTAATTTTTTAAATTTTCAACCAAAAAGTCACCATATTTCAAAGTCCATTTTTCAACATCGTTCCTTTGAATTACAGAAAAGATTATTGACATAGTGAGCTCAGTGAATAATAAAGTTAGTACACAACAAAGGGTGTGTGTCTGGATTGGGGTCAAAGGAGGCTAAATATTACTCCTATAATGCTTTTATATCATTTACGCTTGTTTGGTATGTTTTATAATATTAAAGTTAATTGTTAACCCCTTAATAATTAGCCTTATTTAAATGTATTTTTTTATTAATCTAGATGGAGGTAGGTCAATGGGCTATTAAGAAACTCTTTATTTAAAAAGCAACTTTTTTTTCTATTATTTCTTAGTGTATCTTACAAAATGCTTCTCTCTTTGTAACTACTCTCTTATACCTGTTATTAGCTTTCTCAATCTTTTATTTAATCTTTTTCTGCTCTATTTGCCAATGCACAACCATATTTTTGCCATCACACTTGGAACTTTTGCTAACTTGATTCGATCAAAGGTATGTTGAGATGCTTTCATATAGACCATGGGAAATGGTGATTTTTATATAGCTTTATAAATAACATTATTATAAGAAAATCATGCTTGTGCCAATGTTAAAATCCATAGTTAAATATATCTCCAAAAATGTTATGCATCAAATTTCCCCAACGTTCAATTGACAACTTATGTTTGACCACTTGTTTTAGTATAAGCAGTGTTATTATAGTTTAAGAAAGAGTTAGACATCTTCTATAAGATCCTCGAAAAGTGGACCAATGAACTTGCTATCTTGATCCAAAGTTATTGTCTTAGATCCTTGAAATAACTTGGCTATACCATTAGCATCGTAAGTGTTCTTACTCGAAATAATATGTTCCATCTTGAGAAATCTTTCAATAAAGGCAGGTACAAGATAAACCAAGCATACAATTCATAAATAAATCTTCTCAAATATTTTTAGGAATAGATAGATACATATATAAACTTGTATTTTGTGTCTGTTCCTTTATTATTTGATATACATAATAGGCTAATAATATCCCTCTCTAGCTATAACAATAGTATTGTCTATATTTAAATTCCTAACTAATTTTCCTCCATGTATGTCATAGATAAAATTCTCTCTTAAAGATTATTTAGGAATGAAAAGGTGGTTATATTGCATCAATCAACCATCATGAATATAAAAATTTTCATAAAGTTGAGTCATAATACACTTCTCTTAATCTTTGGAAATTCCTTCATATAATTCTTTTAATTGTTCAAATCATATAATCTCTTTACTCAAAGTGACTAGCAGATTTGCATGCCAATTATATGCATCCATTATTTTATTTTGTACTGTTAATTTATGCTTTAGTTTAAAAGAAATTTTGTAAGAATTGTAACCACTTGACATGTATGTTTTTACTAATCCACTTCTAGTTGTTTATATACTTCAATGCATCATGGTTCATGATTCTCATCCAAGTGGATAATGCTTCTATGTCTTAAAAGAACACATTATAGAGTAGAACTCTTTATTATAAATAGTCCACTTGCATATGATGTCGCTTAAATTTTCATTAAATAATGCCACTAATTTTTTTTAATTTAAAAAATAACAGCTCCTATTCTTACACACATACATTAAAATCTATTTCAAATAGCTTATCAAAGTGTTATAATGCCAAAATTGGGGTAGTACATAATTTCTCTTCACTATTGCAAAGCTAGTTTTAACTTCTTCAATTACTATTATGCTGCTAGAGTTTTTAATAAGTTGTTTATAGAAAGTGGTCAATCAATAAAAACTTCTTACTTCTATCATAATATTTAAAGTATACCACTCTTTTATTGCTCTAACTTTTTCTCATCCATTCGAAGCGCCCTGAACTAACAATGACTTATAAGATTAATAATTTTTTAGTCATGAAACTACACTTCTATTAATTCATACAAAATTTATTCTCTTGCAGTTGTTACTATTTCACACAAATATGCTCCTCCTCTTATTGACTATAAATTAAGAATATCAAAATAAATCACAGCAAACTTTTTTTTTATAAAAGGCTTTAATACATTCATAACTCATATAAAGGTGTTTAGAGCATTGGTTAACCTAAATGGTATCGCCAACTACTATTATAATATTTCTTTAGTTTTGAAAGTTATCTTTTCTCCTAGTCTAATTTGAATATAATGCTATCCACTTCTAAAATTGATCTTTAAAAATATTATAGTACCACACAAATGGTCAAGTATATCATTTAGCTTAATAACTAGAACTTATACCTATTTATGATCCTATCAATTCCTATGGTGTCCCATGTATATTCACTAACTTCCACCTTTCTTTGGTGTTAATAAGGTTGGAATTGCACATGGACCTATGCTTTCAAGATTACGATTTTCAAGATGTGTATTTTATTCAATAATTCATTTTTCTCTCTTAGGATCTTACTTTCTTGAGGACTTATCCTATAATGAGGCAAGTATAGTAAACTAGCACCAAATATTATATTAATATGGTATTAATACCCTTCATTGAGTGTAGCCCATCTAGAAGAGTTCATGGCATGATCACATTAAATTTTTGTAATTATGGTCTGATCACATCTGAATGCTTTACTACTTTTTAGTCCTTATTAGCAATTAAGACCTATGTTACAATTAAAGTTTGAACTTCACTAGTGTCCTTTAGTATAGCTTCCATATCGTGTTCTGACTGGGAAAGGGTAAGGAAATTTCACCCCTCTACTTTTAAAGTTTTGGGATAAGGACTTCCCTTTATAAATAGCAAAGTGAACTTTATGTCTTTTTCTATTTTGTAAACATTATCCCTCCTCGAATGTTGTGCGTTAAGGTCATAATAGTAAGATCTTCTTAATAATATATGACAAGCATCAATATCTACAATGTCATAATACACATTATTCTTGTACCTACTAATAAAGAAAGACACCTTGCATCGTTTGGTAACTTAAATTTTCTAAGAAACTTTATTCTGTATGATTGTGTATAGATCACCATTCTTCTCCATGGGTAATTACAAGGTCTCAATAGCATATTTGCCAATTATGTTCTCATAACTATGACTATTAATACTCAAATCAAATAAATGATTATTAATAGTACAACCAGTTTGAAATAACTAATTTTATTGAATGTTATCCTTTTACTTTGATGCTGACATTAGTTTTCTTACCTATATAAGTTTGTCTGCCATTGTCTTCCTCATACTTATAATCATTATTTAGACTATAAAAATATTATATTTTTCCTTATCATCTCTATAAATCATTTAGACTAGTGCTTTTGTAATAGGGTAGCTACTAGATCGATAATCAAGTTTATTACATTTGAAGCACTACCTAGGTATGGGCATATCATAAGCATTTGAGGTCCATTGTGCCCTTTTTTCTTCAACCACTTTTTGCTTTCTCACAGATTCATCTTCCTTGCACTTGTCACTACATGTTTGTGCCATTTGCTTTTATCAATAGATGTTTTACAATTTTCATTATTATACCTTTTATAAGAGGCATCATTTTTTACTATATCATGCATCATTAGTTCTTTTAAAGCCATGTTCTTTTGTCTCATTAAAATTGTATAGCACCTACGCATTTTAGTCCTTCTAGGATGTATCTACTTATTTACCTTTGCTTTCCCTTGAGTTATTCCTCTCTGCCATCCTTATAAATTCTATAGTGTCTTTATAAACTAGTATTTAACCTTTATTGCACCTCTACTATTATTAAAATAGTATATGCTCATAATAATGTGGAATGAAATCTCTCCTCAAATGTTGCTTCATTTTATTGCAAGATCTAACAAGCACCATCCATCCATTATTACTCTTAGGTTTTAGTCTTCCCCATCAAACGAGAGCACCACTTTTTAATCTACAGGCCACTACTTTTACTCTCTTTTCTTCAAAGATCTCCATATACTCAAAGAATCAGTTTATATCTATAAGTTAATCAATAAAATCCTCTACATTTAGATTTTTACTTAAGTAAAAAATATGCACTTGTAATTTGAAGTTGTTATCATCTATATCATAATCATAGGAGTTTCAAAAATTTCACCATATCTGAGAGGATGGTTGTAGTTAGGCATGAAATTATTCTCCTCATTTAAGTCTTCATCATAGAATTATTATTTATATACAATTTCTTGTTGGATTATGTCTATTAATAGGTTGGTTTCATGTTACATCTTCTCTTGGGTTCTACTTATCTCCATTCCCATTTTTGTTAGCATCTATTGCCAATGCACAAAGTTAACTAACAATTTTATAAAGTGTTACTCAAAATGTTAGAATTTGAAATCTACCCACTACTTCAAGGCTTTCAATGTTACTTTTGAATCTGGAATCCAATTTGTAAGGCTCATATATCATATCATTGTCATGTACCTGACCATTTACCATATTGTGGTCACATGCTATCGAATTGGGCAAGTTGATTGCTCTAATACCAGTCAACACGGTGACGTAGCCCAGATAACAAGGCTATTAATGGCTAATTTTCTAATAAGTAATGATCATGACTCATGAGGGGTATAGTCACGATTGTGAGCCTTCAAAATCCTATAAAAAGTTAAAGAAAAAATTAATGAATCAAGAGAAGTTTGTGGATGGTAGAATGGCCTTCTAACTACTAGATTTTCATCTCCAACTAGAAATACCTATATCTAAACCTCATTTATGAGATTAGAGTTTTGGTGAATGTTTATTTTTCTTTGATATTCACTATGCTCAAATTAAGTTATAAAAATACATTTATTGAGAGTTATTAGGGTGTGTTAGTGATTAGGCAATCTTCATCTACTCTTTTCTTTGGTTTGATCAAAAGTTAGTGAGGTTCTCATTCATTAGAGGTTTGAGTGTTAGTCTTATAAAACACTTGATTTTAAATTGGTTGTGAGTTAGCCAAGAAAAAACCCAATTGCAAAGGTTTGAGTTTAGCTTAGAAAAATCTTCTTCTATTCAATCTAAATTTATATATAAGTATGGAGTTTAAAATTCAAACTTGGGGATAAGTTAGGTGGAGATGTAGGTTCATTACATAAGGTCCTTATCACATCCATGGTCTAAATGTGTTTCACCTGAAAAAAGGGAGCTGACCTTCTCACTATCGGCTACTCTTAATAATAGTATTTTTATCAAGCTTCCGGATTTACAGAAGTAGTGCAGGCATAATTTTTTTTATTGTCGAGCATCCCTCTGATTTTATAGATGTCCAGCACATATGGATGGATGAATGAAACAAAATGAAGCGCCTTCCAAAGTTAACCAAAGAAGACAGTAATTTGGTACGTCAACTTTATAAGGAGAACATGAGTATGGGTACATCTGTTGAGAATTATTCTTGAGGATGCCTTCGGAGAGTATACCCCAGAAATAAGAATATTAATGGTAAATGTTGATCTTTGAAAGGTATTATTCTGACTTTTATTTTCTTTTTATTTGTGGACAGGCTACTGCTTTCAGATGATGAGCAAGTGCAGTTATAGGAGGTTACCAACCTCACTTTGGAGTAGGAACCTTTCGAGACTTATATAGACCATCAAGTTGAAGTTAAGAAAGATCCAGAAGTTAAGCTTTCGAAGAAAAGTGTTATTGGATCCTCCAAGAAATGCTCTCGTGGCAAGAAGGTGGATGACAAGGAATAACTTATTGAGGGGCTGTTCATAAAGCGCCCAAGGCTACTTGGATGCCCGGATATGAAGAAATGGATGCTGTCAAAAATGAACCTCTGAGCATCCACAAGACACAAGTGAGGGATCAGTATGCTGAGTCTTTACACTTACCGGAGGATATTCAAAGATGGCAAGAAGTAAGGAGAGGCGAACTGCTCAACTCCCTAATTACACATACATTTGATGTAAACACTCTTTACCTTGGCTTGCTTATGATCGAAAAATGTTTTTGAGTTTCATCCTTTCTTCTTTTATTTTCAGTTGGCCTAAGGGTTGCTACTGGCAAAGGATAACAACTTCGTCCTTCAAAGCGAGTATAATTGCGAGGAGGCGGAGCTTGGTACCATTGCCATTAACTATGATAAGAAGTTGGATGCAGCCAAGAATGCATTGGAGATTGCCAAAACTTATCAAGAGAAGGCTAAATTCGAGGTTGAGGCCAGATAGAAGAAGATCCAGGAGCTTGAGCATTCACAAGCTTAGCTCACTCAAAAAATTGAGAAGCAAGACTCCGATCTTGGATCACTTCAGAAGGAGTTGGCTGAGGAAAAGAAATCATGAGGCAATGATATAAAAAAAATTTTAACAGATGTTAAAGGGATTCCTCAAAGCTTACAAGTCTGAGTGTAGGAGGATATTGCTTGCTTAGCATGGTGACTTGGACTTCTACGAGCTGGAAAAGATAACACCCAACAACTTGGCAAAGCTAGCTGCTAAGGAAGATGCTATAAATAAGTCTGCTTCCAAGCAACAAAAGGATATAAAGGTTACTGGAAAAAAAGCTGTTGCTATTGAGAAATCTGTCTCCGAGCAACCCGCCAATCTGAAGATTACTAGAGAGAAGTCATTTATTGAAGCTAATCCTTCTGCCACTAAAATTACTTTGATGCCTGAGAATTAATCTTTGGAAAATGTAAATTCATCTCCTGTTGATGGTACTTTGCCTTTCGAAACCGAGGCAAATGTAAATACTTAGTGTATTTTCTTTTCTTCTCTTTTTTTTTTTGAACTAATGTAATAATATTCAAAAGTTAATAAAATAGTACTTTTATTTCATAAGAACTTTAGCTTTTTCTTGTACAATTTATTTACTAATAGTATTTTCTGAGCTATCTGAATTCTCGTATTGGGCAACTCTTTCCTTTACGCATCTTTTATTTTATATGTGCCCTTTGAATTTTTCTCTGTGACTTAATAAGGGCCTTTCCAATTTGGTTTGAGCTTGCCTATTCCAGAGCTACCTTTGCCGATGTCTGCTCTTATCAGCACGAGGTCTCCGACCTTAAATTTTCTTGGTTAGACATGTTTGTTGTGATATCTGGTAACTCTCTATTTCTGAGCTTCTGAAATAATAGACGCTCGTTCTCTTCTTTCTTCTAGTAAATCCAAACATATTTAAGCATTTCGGTTGTTAATGTCTGGATATAATTTCCCTATTACTTAGTAGCTTGATGATCTAATCTCCATAGGTATCACCGCATCCATTCCGTACATCAGCCTAAAGGGGTTCTTCTGTTAAAGATTTAGGTGTTATTTTGTATGCCCAGATGACATTATTGAGTTCTTCTACCCAATTTCCTTTCTTCTTATCTAGTGATTCCTTCAAGCCTTGCACAATAATTCTGTTGGTGACTTCTGTCTGCCCATTTATATGATGGTGAGCCACTGAAGTGAATTTGAGTTTGATGCTGAGATATGAGTAAAATGTCTTAAACTTTTCATTGTCAAACTATTTCCCATTATCTATGATCAAAGTATGAAGCATGTCGAATATGCAGATAACTTCTTTCTAAAATAAATGTTGAATATGAGCTTCTGTAATGGTTGGAACAGCTTCCACCTCTATCCATTTAGTGAAGTGGTCAATGGCTATAATCAGGAATTTCTTCTGAGAGATTGAGACTGGGAATGGTCCTAAAATATCCATTCTCCAAACTAAAAAAGGCCACAGACTTCTAATTGGATGCTGAGTATTAGAAGATTTATGGATAAAATGAGTAAACTACTGACACTTGTGGCATTCCTGGATGAGTTTTTGGGAATCTTTGGACATGTTGGGCCAATAATATCCTTATATCAATGCTTTTATGATTAATGAGTTATGGGATTCATATGCTCGGCAGATTCCTTTATAAATTTCCCTAAGTATATAATTATCTTCCTCATGTGAAACACATTTAGACCATGGATGTGATAAAGACCTTTTGTAGAGTTCCCCATGGTGTATGGAGTTCATAATTATACTTTTTACATTTATTTTGTGTTGATTTTATAGATTCGATATTTTTGGAACTAATTTTAGATGAAAGTAATGCAGACTGAAAGCTAAGAGCTAATCTAGTAAAGGAGAGGGGCTGCTTTAACCTCTGAGATTCAATGAAGCTTTTGACATCCTTAGAGTTTTATAATGAGAAAGTGATCTTCTAGACAATTGAAGTAGACATATTAAGATTTCTTAATTTAGTTTATTTGTCAAAATTGGAGTTCTTTTGGATTTTTAAATCATGAGTCAAAGTCAATATATGCAGCTTTCATTTCAAGTTGTGCAACTCTTAGTATTTTAGAAATATCTTAATCTACAGAGGTCCAATTGAGTTGATTTAAAGTGATATGGAAAGCTTAGACAAAGAGATACAACTTTTATGAAGATAATTTTAGCAAATTCAATTGTCTTCATTTTGACACAGATGTGTCAAAATTCTGACACAGTCATGCCTAATTCAAGAATTTATAGAACTACTGAAGACTGTTCTGAGAGGAGTGACATAGCCATGTTAGAGAGCTACACTTTTAAAAATTTCATGTGACATAGCCGTGTAACTTGGGTGACACAGCCGTGTCTGTCTAGACTGCTTATTTTGGAAAGTTTTCTTTAGGGTTTTTTTCAAGAACTCTGTAAATAGGGAAGTTTTATTATTCAGAGATAGACAATTAGAGGGGGATGCTACCATAGAAAGTAGGTCTATTGTTCTTTTCATTTACACAAGAATAATTTCTTTTTAATTTTCACTCTAAACTCAAGTTATTTTGGATGAACAACAAGGATTGAGAATTCAAGAATGCTATTGAGGAAGCTGAATAAAAGTTTTTCTTCTCTTATTCTCTTACTTATTATTTTATTTAATTATGAATATATTATCATTCTTCATCTTTTGTTGTTTTTCTTTAATTTCTACGAGTAGCTAAGTAGGTTAATTAGGGTTTTAATGAACCCAACTTAACATGGACTTAATAGAATAAATTCTCAATCAAAGAATATGCATTTCATGAGAGTTATTGGACTTTATGCTTTTCAATAGCTTGATCACCCTTTGAATTGATTTAGACACTAGGATTATATTGAGAGATTGATTCTAGTGAGAAAAGCAATAACAATCTATTAATTTAAATTGATTTAGTCAAGAGACACTTCAATATTAATATTCCATAGAAGAATGCTTAATTGAATCAGTTATGTTTAGTTAATCATGCTAGTGAGAGCTAGGTAATCGGGTAATTGGCATAATTGATTAATTGTGAGAGTACTTGAGAGAGACATCACAATATTAAAGATGCTTCGGAAATGAAATGTTATTCATAATAAAAAAGAATTTACTATCCTTTGAATCAAGTTGAGTCGGGGGATTTAAACCCTAACGTCTTTAATTATATAGATTTAGTGATAAAATTCTATATTGTTTTAGATTTAATTTATTTTATTGCTTTTTGAAATTATTGATAGTCTAGACAAGTAAAATATTAAGAGTAGCTCCATAATTAACACTATCTGTGTGGGAACAATATTTTTTTATTACTGGTTGGACAATTTCGTGCACTTGCGGATTTCACCTATCAAGTTTTTGGCGTCGCTGCCAGGGATATGATAGTTAATATAGAGAATAAATTAATATTATTTGATTTAGACATTTTATTTTTATTTTTATTTTTATTTTTCTTTTTCTTTTTATTTTAGTATTGGGAAGCATTTTTCTGTTGTCTTATTTGTTTGATTTTCAGGCACTCTTGTGAGTATATGCACTCATTGAGAAATATAAGAAGAAGGGGTGAAATTCAAATTCCATTTGATTCAGAAATTAAAAGAACTATTCACATGAGACTTAGAGAACAAAGAAATAGGATGAACAGAGGAGAGAATGGTAGAGTTGAAAATGATGGGGTTAATGGGCAAGATCCACCTGCTCGTCCACCAGAAAATCAAAACAGAGCAAATGTGTAAAGAACTATGTGAAACTTTGTCAGTCCAGATTTAGAAAAAGATCAAAATCCTATTGTCATACCTGTGGTGGTAGCTAATAACTTTGAAATCAAGCCAACTATGATTCAGATGCTCAATTTAGTTAGTTGTCATATGAAGATCCTATTGGGCACATGACCAGATTTTCGGAGTACTGTTCTACATTTAGAATGAATGGAGTGCAACCAAAAGTAATAAGGTTGATTCTTTTTCCTTTCTAACTCACAGATAGGGCAAAGAGATAGTTCATGAGCTTGCCTTCTAATTCTATCAATACTTGGCTAAAGCTCTACACTACATTTTTCAACAAATACTTTCCACCTGCAAAAGTGATGAGAATTAGAAATGCGGTAAACTCATTTTATCAAAAGGAAGATGAAAGTTTTTATGAATGTTGGGAAAAATTTAAGGATTCGCAAAGGTAGTGTCCACAACATTTGATACCTTCTTAGGATTTGGCTCAATCTTTCTACAAAGGTGTGAGTCCAGCAATCAGAGTCAACATAGATGCTGCAGCTGCTGGAGAGATAATCATGTCTTAAACACCTGGAGATGCTTTAGAATTATTTGAACAGATGGAAAACACACAGAGTCTATGGTCTAATGAGAGAGCTACACAAAAAAAGGAGGTGCACTAGAAGTGGATGGATTGACTATGGTGAATGCAAAATTGGATTCCTTAATAAAAAGAATGGATAAAATAAACATTAGTGCAATTTCTTCTTCAGCTCTTTCATCTTGTGAGTTTTGCCATGGTGGACATCCTACCATTGAGTGCTAATTTATGCAAAGTTTATCTATGGGAAACATGAACTATTTGGGCAACTTTAATAAGGGTGAACAACAAAATCATGTGCTAGGTAATTCATATAACCCAAGTTGGAAGAATCATCCAAATTTCTCATATAATAATCAAAGAAGTAATCAGTGGATACCTCAAGTACCACCAAGTTTTAGAAGGTCTAATGCTTATCAGGATCAAGGTCAATTCTATTTTCAACAAGAGAAAACTTCTTCTTCTTCATCTTCTTTAAAGAGTAAAATAGAGAATTCATGGATATAATGGCAACTAACATGAATCAACAGGATGAGGCAACAAAAATGCTTGAAGGGAGATTGGAGAAAACACATCACGTTTTTTAGCAAATGCATCAAGATAACCAACTCATGTTCAGAAATCATTCATCCTCAATCCATAACTTGGAGATGCAGATGGGATAATTAGCAAACTCTTTATCCACAATAAATCAAAGGACTCTTCCTAGTAATATAGAGAAGAATCCTAAGGAGTATATTAAAGTAATTACCTTGAGGAGTGGAACAGAACTGCAACCATCAAAGCAAATGGTGAATACTCAAGTTGAGAATCAGAAGGAGGATTAAAAAGAAGAAGAAGATAAAGAGAAAAAAAACTTATGAAGTTAAAACACTAGTAGAAAAGGAAGAATAAGGGAAGACTATGGAACAAAAGAAAGAAGTGAAGCCTTATGAACCACTAGTGCCATTTCCATAGAGACTAGAGAAGCAAAAGCATGTTCAACAGTTTATAAAATTTTTAGATATGTTCATGAAGCTACACATAAATATATCTTTAGTCAAAGATATAGCTAAAATGCCCAAATATGTAAAATCTTTAAAGGAGCTTATCTATAGAAAGAAAAAGCTACAAAAGTTTAGAACTATCACTCTTAATGAAGAGTGCAGTGCCATAGTGTCAAGCAAGCTTCCACTAAAGTGCAAACATCTAGGGAGATCACTATACCTTGCTCTATTGGCAATTTAAACTTTCCAAAGGCTCTTCGTGATTCAGGTGCTTCTATTAACTTAATGCCTTTATCTATTTACAGGAAGCTTGGTTTAGGGGGAACTAAAAGCAACAACCATGTGTTTGCAATTGGCAGACAAGACTATCAAGAAACCTAAAGGAATAATAGATGATGTTCTTGTTAAAGCAGGGAAGCTTATCTTTCCTTTGGATTTTGTAGTCTTAGATTTTAAATAGGATGAAGAAGTGCCTTTGATATTAGGTATCCCTTTCATGTATACTACTAAATCCATAATAGATGTTTATGATGGAACTCTTACATTAAGAGTAGGAGAGGATAGTTGTAAGTTCAATGTATACCAAGGTAAATTGAAAGGAAATGGAGCATCAAAGATCAAGCAACTCAACATATGATCAAACCAGTGTTGGACATAAAAAGGGCAGTAATCTTTATTGTCAAAATAATTTATTCACTGTGTGAATTCCTAATTTTTTTCTTTTAATTTACCAACATTGAGGACAATATTGAGTTTAAGTGTGGGGGAGTGAGTAGTAAGTTGAATTTTACAGTGTAATTTTTTTGTCTTTTTGTGTTTTATTTTGAGTCATTTTTTTGTTTAATTTAGAATATGAGAAAAAAGGATCATGGATCTCATGTATTTTATGTGTTTTTATGTTTTTTTATTTTATGCATATAGGTTGTTAGGAACTATCATGCATAATATTTGAGAATTTGTAACTCATTCATGTGATGAGTGAGATTCATTATGTGAAGCTTTGTTGAAAAATAATCTCCTATCAATGCTTTATTTGAATTCGTTAAACTAGAGGAATAAATTATGGTTAAGGATTTTTGAACTTTAATGAACTTAATGTTTACTTTTTTATTAAGTGATTGAAATTAGATTCTTGATGTTGTAGAAAGATGGTTGTAAGTAAAGATTAAAGTCTAGTCTATGTTGGTAGATTCTTACATGTCTTGGAACCCATTTTAAAAGGAAAATAAAGAAAATAAATGAAAGTGAGATGGAGTGTAAAACGTACTTACTAAATAAATTGCTTAGAGCTTGCTTTGAAAAGTATTATATTGCATAAGCTCTTTCTACTTTAATGCTCTAATATGAGTATGAGTATCCAAAAGACCCCTTCAAGGTATCCTCACTGAGTAATACGAGAAAGGTGGGGGATCACTATAGTTGGGAAACCTTTATAAGTAATTAAATAAAAATGTAAAAGGAACATTGCATGTTGAGAATGTGACTAGCTAAAAACTCGAATAATCTTTCCTTGCTTTCTTTTTTCTCCAAATTCGATAGTTTATTGTTTTAGTTTATGAATTATTAAGTTTTGTATTAATCAAAGATTAGAGTGCTTGTTCAAGTGAAGCCAGCTAATGAGTTTTATTCGTTATACGAATGAGGTTTGCTTAAGGAGAAGCAAAAGCTCAAGTGTGGGGGAGTTGATAAGTGCTAAAAATGATATATTTTAAGCACTATATAATTGCATTTAATTATTATAAATATAATTTTTTATTGTTTAAAAGCATATTTTAGGTATAAAATGCATTATAACTTAAAATAATATTGGATTTTTCATTTCATACATTTTTAGTTCATAATTATAATTTTTACATTTCTTTTATATTGATTTTTTAGATTCCATATTTTTGGAACTAATTTTGGATGAAAGCAATGGAGACTTAAGCTAAGAGCTAATCTAGTAAAGGAGAGGGGCTGCTTTGACCTCTGAGATTTGATGAAGCTTTTGATATCCTTAGAGTATTATAATGAGAAAGTGATCTTCTAGAAATTTGAAGTAGACATATTAAGATTTCTTAATTGAGTTTACTTATTAAAATCCAAGATCATTTGGATTTTCAAATCATGAGTCGAAGTCAGTATATGCAGCTTTTAATTCAAGTTATACAACACTTGGTATTTCAAAAATATCTTGAGCTACAGAGTTTTAATTGAGGTGATTCAAAGTGAAATGAAAATCTTAGACATAGATCTACAACTTTTATGAAGGTCATTTTGGCAAATTCGATTGTCTTCATTTTAACACAGCAGTGTCAAAATTCTGACACAGTCGTGCCTAATTTAAGAATTTAAAGAACTACTGAAGACTATTCTGACATAGCCATGTTAGAGGAGTGACATAGCCATGTTAGAGAGCTACACTCCTAAAAAATTTCATGTGAGACAGCCATGTCACTTGGGCGACATAGCCGTGTCTGTCTGGACTGCTTATTTTAGAAAGTTATCTTTAGGGTTTTTTGGAGAACTCTATAAATAGAGAAGTTTTGTTTTTTAGAGATAGACAATTAGAGGGGGCTGCTACCCTAAAAAATAGCACTCTATTGTTCTTTTCTTTTACATAAGAATAATTTCTTTTAATTTTCATTCTAAACTCAAGTTATTTTGGATGAACAACAAGGATTGAGAAATCAAGAACGCTATTAAGGAAGCTGAATAAAAGAGTTTTTCTTCTCTTATTCTCTTGCTAATTATTTTATTTAATTATGAATATATTATCATTCTTCATCTCTTGTTGTTTTTTTTTTTAATTTCTATGTGTAGCTAAGTAGGTTAGTTAGGGTTTTAATGAACCTAACTCAACATGAACTTAATAGAATAAATTCTCAATAAAAGAATATGCATTTCATGAGAGTTATTGGACTTAATGCTTTTCATTGGCTTGATCACCCTTTGAATTGATTTAGACACTAGGATTATATTGAGAGATTTATTCTAGTGAGAAAAGCAATAACAATCTATTAATTTAAATTGATTTAGTCAAGAGACACTTTAATATTAATATTCCATAGAAGAATGCTTAATTGAATCGGTTATGTTTAGTTAATCATGCTAGTGAGAGCTAGGTAATTGGGTAATTAGCATAATCAATTAATTATAAGAGTACTTGAGAGAGACATCACAATATTAAAGATGCTTTGGAAATGAAATGTTATTCCTAATAAATAAGAATTTACTATCCTTTGAATCAAGTTGAGCTGGGGGATTTAAACCCTAACATCTTTAATTATATAGATTTGGTGAAAAAATTCTATATTTTTTAAAAATTTATTTTATTTTATTGCTCATTGAAATTATTGATAGTCTAGACAAGAAAAATATTAAGAGTAGCTCCGTAATTAACATTATCCCTGTGGGAATGATATCTTTTTATTACTACTTGTACGAATCTGTGCACTTACGGATTTCATCCATCACTTCTTTAGGAGTTGTCTTGCCCTTTCTATGTACTTAATCATGCTCGGCTCCTTGAGTTAGTAAGGTTCCTTTGACTTGATTAACTACCAATTGAGAATCAGAGTAAATTTTGAGACACTCAGCTATGACATCTATGGCTAACTTAAGTCATATAATCAACGCTTCATACTCAACTGCATTGTTGGTGGCATTGTATTTGATTTGGACTACATATTTGATTCTGACCTTTATTAGTCCAAGTAGAACAACTCCAGCTCCTGATCCTTGTGCTCCGGATGCTCCATCTATGTACAACTTCCACTCCGGATATGATAGAAAGATCGCATCCTCTGCCATCATTTCTTAAATGAATTTTGCTAGTGCTTGGGCTTTTATTTGCTGGCAAGGTTCATAGCTAATGTCAAACTTGCCTAGCTAGACTGACCATTACACAAGTCATCAAAATGTTTCAGGTCTCTGGAGAATTTTCCATAAAGAAAAGTTTGTTCTGACAATAATTGAGTGAGTTTAAAAGTATTGTCTAAGATTTTTTAATGTACGAAAGACCATCATTGCAAGCTTGTCTAACTTGGGATATCGGAATTCTGAGCCTCTGAGCATCTTGCTAACATAGTAAACCGAGTTTTGCTAACTTCCTTCCTCTCGAACCAATGTTAAAGCAATTGATTCATGACCAATGGAAAGATACAAGTACAAGGATTCATCCGGGATTAGCCTACTGAGTAACAGAGGGGAGGACAGGAACTTCTTGATCTCTTGAAATACTGCCTGACATTCATCATTACATTCAAACTTCTTAGTATTCTTCAAAGCTCAGAAGAGGGGTAAGCATTTTTTGGCTGAGCATGAAATGAATCTTTCGAGTGCTATAATCCTACCATTGAGTTTCTGAAGTTCATTCAGTGTCTGCGGAGCTTTCATGTTAAGAATGGCTTCCATCTTTCCTGGGTTTGCTTTTATTTCCCTATGTGAAATCATAAAACCCAAAAACTTCCCAACTTTTACTTTAAACACACATTTGTTTGGGTTTAGCTTGATCCATTACTGATCTAGTATACTGAGGATTTGCTCAAGATCCTCGGCATGCCGCTCCATTTGTTGGCTTTTGATAATGATATCATCCACATATACTTCCACATTCTTCCCAATTGAATCTTAAAACATATGGTTCATCAACTTTTGGTAAGTTGCTCCAACATTTTTCAACCCAAAAGGTATAACCTTGTAGCAGTAAAGGCCTTTATGGGTGATGAATGACATTTTTTCCTGGTCCTCCTCCTTGATCGGAATCTGATGATACCCCTGAGAATCATCAATAAAGCTATATAAGTTGTGACAAGTAATGGAGTCTACCAATTGGTCAATTATTAATAATGGATAGTTGTCCTTAGGGCATGCCTTGTTGAGGTCCATGTAATCAACGCACATTATGTACTTCCCATTTTACTTTTTGACCAGTACCATATTAGCTACCCAATCCAGATGTGTGACTTCCCTAATGAACCCGGCATCCAATAGCTTCTTTGTTTCCTCGATAATCACCTTCTGCCTTTCGTACGTAAACTTCCTCTTCTTCTGAACTATGGGTTTTTCCCCTGGCTTAATGTTTAAACTATGTGATGCAATCCGAGGATCAACTCCCACAATCCCGAATGCTTTAGAGGCAAAGTTGTGTGAGTGCTTGGTGAGAACTCCACTTATTCCTCTTTTGATTTCCTCATCAAGCTCATCGCCAATCCTGACTATCTTGCCTTCAGTTATTTACAGAGCCTGGACTTGATCAACTAGCTCTAGGTTAGCATCTTATTTTTCTGTCTCAAAGGATTTTAGACAAAATGCTTCCAACTGAGGTTTAACAACCAATTGGTAACATTACCTAGCCATATCTTGATCTTCTAGTATTATTATTACTCGGTCTTCTAGGGGGGTCTTCATGGTTAGGTGTCTGATGTTTATGGCTGCATTAATTTTGTATAGAATCGATCTTCCAATGATCCCATTGTAGGTGAGTGAAAGATCCACTATATTGAACAAAGACTTGACAGCCTTAATGTCTCCAATTTCCCAATTTTTGAATTCTACTATTAGTTTTACCATTCCCAATGGTTGAGTTATTCCTCAATAGAAGCTTGTGATGGGGTTTTGGATGATCCTTAAATCGGTAATAGAGCCTCCCATTGCTTGGTATGCCTTCCAGGATAAGGCATTGACAGTGCTTCCATCATCAATTAGAAGCCTCTTTACCAAATAATTCAAAATATATGCACTTATGACCAAGGCATTATTATGAGGATAT
Source organism: Mallotus repandus (assembly GCA_949671775.1). Lineage (NCBI taxonomy): Eukaryota > Viridiplantae > Streptophyta > Magnoliopsida > Malpighiales > Euphorbiaceae > Mallotus > Mallotus repandus. The sequence continues at coordinate 6,370 of CATIWM010198889.1, read as the reverse complement.
CAAGCATGTTCCCCATCTGTAGGTCCAAATGTGATGGTCGATTATTTGGACATAAGGCATTCTTCTTTCCAAGTCCTCTTCAACTTTTTTTTTAGCTGGCATTTCTCTGCCGACTATCATGTTGATGACACCAGCCACTTCATTCTGAGCTTTTTTTTTATAGGGTCTATCTCCAGTTTGGTAATCTGAATCTCAGTCTTTTCTGACATTATTTGTGAATTTGCCCAACTTTCCATTCTTTATCAATTGCTTAATCGCCCATCTGAGATCTCGGCATGTATTCATCTCATGCTTGTAGTCCTAATGGTAATGATAGTAAAACCTTTTATCCTACATTTCCCTTTTGGATGGACTCAACCTTATGGCTGGAGTTATGCCCACTCTATTCTGCCTGATCCATATAAAAATTTCTTACCTGGGGGCATTCAAAGGTGTATACCTTTCAGCTTTCCTTCTGAATATCTTCACTGGAATTCTGAAGTTGTTGCGAGGGGCTGGGGACTTTCTCAAATTAACTCTTTCATTCTTCTTGCAAGATGGTATTTCATCATCTCGACGTAGTCTTCTGTCATCATCCATTTTGATTAACTTGGTGGCTATAACCATAACCTCGGTGAAGGTGTGAGGTTCCTTCATCATGATTTTCTCTTTGAGTTTTCCTAATCGAGTTCTATTCTTCATTGCTTCTATAGCTACTTTATCGCTCAAATTTTCAATTTGCATCACTATTTTATTGAACCTATCTAGGTAACTTCTTCATGACTCATTGATTTCTTGATTACACCTCCGGAGATCATTTATATTTTTGGCAGGAGGGACATTGGTGATAAACTAAATCCTGAACTTCTCTACTAATTCTTCAAAGGATGAGATAGAATTCTTAAAAAGATGATAAAACCACCTTTGAGTAGTCTTAGTGAGCGTGCTGGGAAAGACTCAGCACAAGATTACATCATTCACATTCTGGAGCATCATCTTAGTTCTAAACAATGATATGTAATTGATTGAATCTCCAAGGCCACCATATTGATCGTGTTGAGGTAGTTTGAACTTAGATGGGATCTCCATCCTAACCATTCTACTCACAAAGGGCATTGTCCCTTCCAAAATGCATTCGTCCTCTTCCTTGGACTAGTACGAGCCTTTTGTATGACTTCCTTTACCTTATAGGCTATCTTTGAATCATCTAAAGCTAGAATACTCGTGCTAGACTCCCTTTCTGGTTCTCTCTAAACTTCTTTGCTCCCAACAAGTATGGTTCGAGTTACTATAGGTGGTATGATCACATTGTTCTCTGGATTAGCTATTCTAGGATTGTTGTCTTGAATTAGGGCATTTAGCTGTTACTGCATTTGGGTCATCTGAGCTTGGATGTTTTTAATCATTGCCTCTTTATTTTATAGAGGCAACTTGAATGTATGAGTTATAGTGTTTAGGTCTGGTGTGTTTGTGATTGGAGTTCTTGATAGACTAGGGAAAGGTATGGAGGGTATGGGTTTGTTGATATGTTGTAAAGGAGCATAATAAGGGAAATTGGTACTCGAAGTTGACCACCCTGGGGTGACTCCAAGCGGTGTATGTGTACCTATGGGGGTTTATAATGATGGTCCAACATGTTGAATAAGGGCCAACAGATTAGTTGGAGGAATGGGAGTTGATAGATGGATCTGAGTTTCTGGGGTGGTAATTAGCAGATTTATTTGAGTGTTTGTAGCTGGTGGTGGGCTGAATGCCATGATGTAATTGTCTTACTCGGTAGATAGTGATGGCTTTGACTCACAAGGCTCCCATAGACGGCGCCACTTGAAAACTTGATTTCTGGAATCTCTAAGTCCTACAGTCAAGCAATCAACAAAAAGGTAAGGTGAGATGTAGGGTTTCCCCCACAAACCCTCCAATGCTTAAGTGAAAGAGGGTAGAGAGAGAATTTAGAGAGATAAAGAGAATGGTGAGCTAAAAGAATAAATCATAAGGGGAGAAGTAAGGAGTATTTACAGAGAATATAATACTCAAACCTGAGAGGAATAGGATTCCTCATCCGTGTAGGATTTGTGCTTTTTTTAGGAGTGTCTTTCTCATCTGGGAGTCTTCTTAATGAGAGAGACTCTTCCTATTTGGATTGGACATTCCTCCTCTACAAGCAATCCTTATTTAGGAAAATAAACCTTAAATGTAATAGAAATATACCTATGGGGTATCAGAATCAAACTCCTTCAATTGCTTGTCTAAATTGCCTTTATCTTTTCTCTTATAAATTTTCTTTCTTTTCTTAATTGGCTCTTAATTCTTTTTTAAAATTTTAATTAGCCCTATTCACCCTTTTGTATGGCCTTTTCAATTTTCATTTTTTTTTTTTTTTGCATTTATATGTTAACTTATATTTGACCACCAAGGTTGTACCTTTCTCGAGTAGGAATTAAGTGGACACTTTGGTATTACCGATGTCTCTATCATATGAACCATTTTATTGCCAATTTCCAAAAATATTCTCTTTTTTAGTTTAATTTAAAGATTAATGCAAATTTTTATTCTCGATGTCAAAGACTAGTTTCTATGATCAAGGTATAACTTTATAGTATATGACATTCCCAATTGAAAATTTTGAGATATTTAGGTTCGGGTAAATTTTGACATTTGATTAATCACAAAGTCGGAATTTGACGTAATTATTGACTTATTAGCTTCCCTTTTTATGTGTAGTTAAATTTCCAAAAGTTATTTTAGTTTAACTTGCAGTGTAATTCATAAAGTTTTGAGGTCAATTTGATTTTAAGTTGCTCATGCAAAAATAGAGTGAACACAACTATTTGATCAAAATGTCTTAACATATATTTAAAGTGATCCGTGCTCGGCTCTGATACACTGACTTCACATACTTTCAATCAGTGTTTACATAAAATAAGTTAACGTCTTTAATTCATGAAGAAATTTATCGGAGTTTCAAAAATTACAGGTTAGATTTTATTTCATAAGTTAAGATTAATCCATGAGTAAGCTAATTAGGTTTGTAAATGAATTTTATTTAGTTACCGTAATGCAACATAAGCCTTGGTTTATTATTCTTGTTCTAATTATAATTTCTCTTTATTTTGTTGTTTCATCAATTCACAAACATGCAAGGTCGATTCTTTGTACCTTGATAAGTCCCATATGAATTTGACTTTGTCTAATGCTTGTATAAGCTTTACTAAGCAATTTAGTCTCAATTTTGGCCGAATAAACTTTCGAGAGGGCACCAAAGCGCCTGCCTAGCCACTACAGTGCCTCCTTAGTGTACTGAGGTGTCTCCTTAGTACTGAAGAATGGCCTCAGCACCGAGGCATTGTCTGATTGGTCAAGCACCAGATCTTGCATAGAGGCAATGCCTGTGTGCTCGAGGGGTCTGGTTTTATATCTGGTACTCCATGCTGCGTTTTTGGCTAAAACGTAGCCCATTTCCACTCCCGAACTCAGTAACTTTAAGTTACAGTCATTTAGCACTTTCTTCTGTCCGTTTCATAAGCATTATCACATTATTTGAGCTTTAGATATTCATATTACTGTGGTAAAAAATTCAATACTTGACTCCCTATATAAACTAAACTTTTTAACATTAAAACTTACAATAATTTGACAATGTTTTAGAAAAGAACCAACACCATAAAAACTTAACAGAGAGCATAATTCAAAAGTGCAAGATTGTTAACAACAAGAATCAATACTTGATCAACAATAAGAAAAAATTTAGTAAGTCAAGGAGTGATTCTTCAAGAGCAAATCTCAAAACTAAAAAGAAGAGGAGAATACAGAAATTTTTACTCTCTAATTCTAGGAAATCCAAATCTTTACACCTCTTTTGATCACCTTCTGAACAACTCATTCCTATAAATTACAAACAAACTCTATAACATCACTTCTATGAATCATAATATATGGAAGTATGTTTGAGCTTAAGCTAATTTAGCAACATGCAAGGTAGATATTTGCCTTAATTTCAACTTAAACTAACTGAACTAACTGATCTTTAGCAATTCTATGCTCCCCATTTCTTCTTCTTCTTCTTCTTCTTCAATTTCTTAAGCAGAATGTAGGCTGTGCTTCTGCATTCTTCTCTTTAACGCAACTTATACATTTGTCTATATCCTCACATGCTTTGACACCTCATCACTTGACAATTACTCTTTACCCTCTTGCTTCTTCTTTCCTTTATGTTTAAATTCTCCCTTATTTTCTTTGCGTTTTTCTTTGAATTTCACCCTGCTTGCCTCATTATATTTCATTTTAACCCTTTTTTATTACCATCCTAGATTTCCACGCTAATTTTTATCAATTTCACACTGAAATAAATATTTAATTTACAAGATTAAAATTCATTAACTCGAGGGCACAGATGTGACAAAATTATTTTTAACAAATATTTTATTTCAAATGTTCAATAATTATTTTTATTAATTTATATATTTTATTTATAAATTTTAAGTAATATATGTTAATATTTAAAAATATTTAACTATGGTTAATTTGACTTGATTACATGAAATCAAAATTCATTACATATAAGGTGACTAAGAATGGGTCATTTTCATTCCCGGGTAATTGATTCCTGTTTCAAATGGTCTTAATGTTGAAACAAACATTAAGAATGAGAATGATTCCCAATCCTGATCTTATTTTAGCTTGAATAGATGGGCCCTTATATCTATTTTTTCTTTTAAGAAAATTACACTGTACACTAAATTTTGACCCAAAAATATTAAATTTACATTGTGTAATTTTTTCAAAAACAACTAATGCATGTTTCATGTAATAATATTATTTTTTTTTCATTTTTACAGTATTTCTTGTACATGGCAAAGGTGCTTTTCTTGTAGAAGTGTTATTTATAATTTATGGTTGTTTTCTTGTAGGAGGGAAGTTTATTGGATTTAAAGGAGTGATGTTGCATAATATTGTTGTCTCCAAAACTTGGCCAATCTTCAATTTCAAAAGAAGTTGTTGCCTCATCCACTGATTGTTCCTCTTTATTTTGCGTATGTTTCTTTTTTTTTTTTTGGTAGGAAAACAAGGCAGACACCCGAAACAGAGAAAACAACAAACTACAAAATGAGATTACCACCAGTGATAGAACTGGCATCTAAACGAAGGAGATCAACTAACTCTGAAGGTGGAAAATGAATACTGGAGAAATCCATTTGTTGCAAGGCTGCTGTCTTGGCTAACCTGTCTGCGCAGCTGTTACCTTCTCTACCCCCAAAAACACACTTCACATTCCAGTTCTCGCCAAGAATTTGTTGAATTGAAATAACAATCTGACTGCAGTTGCCAAACAGCTTGGTTCGGCCATTCACAGCTTCAACAGCTAGCAGAGAGTCAGATTCCACAATGAGCTTAGAGATACCCATCTGGTGAACTGTCCGGAGACCTATGAGAATGCTCCAGAGTTCAGATTCAAGTGCTGTACAGATTCCAAGGCCTTTTACGAAACCAGTCATCCAAGTCCCGGCATGATTTCTGAGGAGACCACCAGCTTCGGCCTGCATAAGTGGGGGTCTGCTGCTGCCATCCACATTAAGCTTGCAAACACCAACATCCGGGGGGTGCCAATGAGTAGTTCTAGATGACTGAGCACTAACTTGAGAGGGCAAATGGGAATAGCTCTCTTCGGCATTGTGAACATCCTGACACCTACGGAGAATGAGTGAGATAGCTGTTCCCACACCAGTATCTTGGTTCTCAAACACTAGTTGATTTCTCCATTGCCACAAGTACCAAGTGGCGATACCGAATATTAATTTCCAACTGAAGCCATCAGAATTAACTTCTTTGTTGGATAGATTAGAAGACAACAAATTATCAATATTTGAGCCCTAAAAGCCAACTCTTTTGTTTGCTGGAATTAAATGGTCCCACACCCTTGAAGCAGCAGGGCAGTCTCCAAGCACATGAGAAACCGATTCCTCCTGGTGACCACATCTGGTACAAGCCGGAGAGGGAAGCACCTTTCTCTTAAAACATAATAAGTTAGTCAGAATACGATCCCGAGACACTAACCAGAGGAAGGATTTAGTGCGCTGAGGGCCTTTCCATTTCCAGATTTTATGCGAAATTGGATTAACATTGATAGCATCAAAATGAAAAATGAGATCATATGCTGATTTTGTCGAAAACTTGCCTGACTTGGAAAAATTCCAGATGACAATATCTTTCCCATTACCCGATAGAGGGGGAATATGATGTAGCGGAAGGTAGTTAATTGCAAAAATCGTTGATTCTAAGGAATACCGATTCGCAACCTTCAAACCCCTATTGATTCTATCGAATTCTAGGAAATTTGGGAAAAACCAAAGTCTATGATTATTTAGAAATCAAAGCCGTCCAAAACAAGGTGTAA
>CATIWM010198888.1:0-15735 GCA_949671775.1 Mallotus repandus | reverse complement strand
TAAGGTAAACAAATAAAATTGAAAAACTATGAGTAATTTATTCATAGTAGTACTTTAATATTTTGTGGAAATTTGAAAAAAAATTTGTGTATTGAAAAAATTGGTTTCTAGATGTTTAAAATTAAAATTAAGTATTAATTTTGTTTACTTATTTTATGTTACTTTGTGTATTAACTTTTTAGAATAAACTGAATTCTATAATAATTATTTCAACAATTTTTACACCGCACTGGACAAGGTAAGAACTAAAACAAATTGTTGAAATAATTATAATAGAATTCAGTTTATTCTATAAAATTATTTATTTTAAAAAATTAATACACAAAATAACATAAAATAAGTAAATAAAATTAATACTTAATTTTAATTTTAAATATCTAGAATCCAATTTTTTCAATACACAATTTTTTTTCAAATTTTCACAAAATATTAAAGTACTACTATGAATAAATTACTCATATTTTTTCAATTCTATTTGTTTACCTTATTACATGAGTTACTAATTGTTCAGGACAACCATTTTCTGTAATATATTTCAATTAAATTTTAAAAATCATCTATAAGTAAATAATATGGAAAGATATAAAATAATAGAATATTATTTATTATTATTATTATTATTATCAATTATTATCAATTATTACATAATTATTAGTGACTAACTACTATTAAAAATATAATTATAACCAAATAATTATTTACTAATTATAATATTATAAAAATTAATATAATCATTATATCATAATTATATTCAAAATGTCAAATCAGTTATTTTTTTTAACTTAATGCATTTTGCCAATGCTACTGGCAAAATGCATCAATTGTTTTTTTAAAAAATGCATGCATTTTGCCAGTGCTATTGGCAAAATGCATCAATTTTTTTTTTAAAAAAAAAATGCATGCATTTTGCCAATGCTACTGGCGAAATGCATGCAAAATTTTTACTAGCAAAATGCATATATATTTTTTTTCATTTCGCTTGTAACACTGGCAGCTCAAATTTGTCCGCACGCAATTTCGCTTCTTTAACCAGCGAAATGAATTTTTTCCAGCAAAAAAAAAGTACCACAAAAACGGAAAATTTTTCAAAAGTACTATAAAGTCGGAATTTCTATAATTATTTACCATGAAAAGGTAAATAGCCCGAAATAAAAGGTAATGGGGGTGCGAGGTTTATCTGTGGTTTATGTTTCAATGAAAAGGAAAATTCGCCTCCTTCTCCTCTTTGGTTTGTATTGTTGCTTTTTTACTTATCTTTGTATGACTCAAGGTTCCTATCTTTTAGTCTCTAAAGACTAAAGTTTTTATATTTATTTTGTTGCTCTTTTTTTTTTCTTTTTTCCCGTCTTCCATCTTTGTCAATTGTTGTTTTGTTTTGGCTTTGTTGCTTTTGGCAAATGAAATGGGTACCCACTAATGAATTATTTGATAGTTTTTTACTTTTTCTTCATCTTCAATTACTATTTTGCTAAGTTATGATCTTTAATGCTAGAGTGTGAGTTACGTTCTTATCTTTAATTGCTACTCCATAAGTTATGAGTGCAACAGTAGGATTTGGATGAAGATTTTTCATACCCAAAGGAAAAAGTAGATTTTTCTTTTTTTTTTTTTAAGTAATAATTGTGCTTTTACAATTTTTTTAAATTCTTAATGGGTATTGAGGAGGGGGATTAGTGTCATTTTGACCCTGATAGGAATAATAGAGTTTTTACAATTTGATTCTTACAAAAACCTCTTAATGAATTTCAAGAATATACAAAAACATAGACAATTTTTCTTTCCCAAAATGTGGTCATTTCACATTTGCATGTAGATTATATGATAACTATTGTGTTATAATAGTAAGGGATAATTACATTTTTGTGTCTAAATTTTTCAATTTTTACTATTTTGGTGTCTCAACAATTTTTTTTTTGTTCTATCAAGGGTCTCAACTTCCTAAAATAATTATAATTTGGTGCTTTCAGTGAAAATTGGCCGACCAAAGTGATGACTGTGTGAAACTGAGTCCCACTAATAAATGACATGGTGCCACATAGGATTATGGTAATGAATGGACAAAAATATCTTTTGTTATTCTTATCAATAGAAATAATAAATTTTGTGACATGGGTATAAAAGTATCAATACAAATTAGGGATTAGGGATTTTAACTTGCTCTCTCTTGTTATTATCTGATTGAAATTTATTAAAGTGCAAGTGACAAATTAGGATTCAAGTCCATTCAAATTGATTAGTTGGCAAATAAAATATTCCCAAAGTAAACCATATTATGATTTCAAATCACCTTGCAACTTTGTAATTGTTAGCAATTTAACTATTCTAAGTTTAGTCAATGTCAGGCTTACTTTTACATCTTCCTTAACTAGAGTTTGTATATCTTGTAACTTCATTATTACATAGATACATTTATATTTGTATAAGTAGTTTTTAGCTAACTATTTAACTGTGACTCTTTTGTTGTTAAAAGCAATTGAACATGTATGAAATGACTTAAAAGTCTTTACTTGATATCGCTTTGTAGCATTATCAAAAGTTGTATCCAAAGTGACTTCACCCTAGTTTGCCCAATAATGTTTCTGATTACTTTTAGCGCATGTCTCTCTTGCACTGAACACCTTGTCATAATTTCTTTGAACTCTTTTACATCCCTGAAAATCATGCCCAAACAAATTAATATCTTCTCTGCCTTTAGGTCGAAAGTTGGAAATCTACTTCTTCTTCTAACGGCATGGTAATTATCACTTGCATTTATGCTTGTGCAATTTCGATCATCATCACTCGACTAAAATCCATCATCATTCATATTTTTTATCATCTTCTTATCGTAAATGAGAGAAATAAGCTCAGCTTTGTCCTTTAACTTTACCATTAGGTTGATTCACATGAGAAACATCAGCCTGACCATTTAAATCATTTATTGCAAAAGTAGACTCTTTAGTCGTTTTTCTCTGTTTAACCTTCCTAAAAGTTTGCCTTGCATTCTGCAATTCTTCATCATCTTCATCAGATTGTAGCTCAATGTCAACTAAAAATTCATCCTCATTTTCTTCTTTACCATTAATTTCATCCTCATTCACACCTGCACCAACATTAACCTCTAGATCTGCATCTTCAGTAATATTTTTATCTGCATTTTCATTTAAAGAAGTAGTAGCATTTGCATTCCTGCTAACATCCCCTTTAAGCAAATCATTAGAATTTTAACTTAGTAATTCATCTGAGACATTACCCTCAACGGTTACTTGTTGAATACTGCCCAAATTAGCATTAATTTCTTCATATAGTAAAGGTTGAGTTACAAATTGGTCCTATTCCTTAACCACTTTATGAACTTGAACATAATCTATAACATTAAATTCAACATTCACTACTTCATCAACCACAGCTTCTAACCCATCAAAAAAAATATTAACACATGCATTTTCTATTGTTAAGTCACATATATCTTCCTCCCTCCTTAATTTTTTCTTTGAACCATCCAAGTCTTATGCACTAACAGCCTTAAAAGACTTAAAATCTGTTCCACATAAAGCTCCACTTTTTGTTGTTGTTTTAGCTGTTCGAGAAATAAAGTAATGGTCCCCTCACACAACAGCAGTAGACCATGTTTAATAGGCAACTCAGACTTCCAAAAGTGCACCTTTTAATTTTGAAATTGACACACGTATCCTCTAATTGCTTTAATAAAGAGCTGGCGGTAAAGTTTTTTTTTATGTCAACTTCTATTTCCCTCTTATTACCCTCAATGAATTTCTTTTCCCTCTTCCAATCATATTTAAACATGCCATTGAAAAACACAATAACCACATGCTTCCCCATCCTAACATAAACACAATAAAAAATGCATAAACAACCAACAGAATAAAAATGAAGAACCCACAAAAAACTAACTATGACATTATAAAATGAAAAATGACAAGCATTAACAATAAAAAATATTGAAGAAGCTTTTGTTAAAGAAAAGAGAAAATCGATTATATTCAATTGAACGATGCTTTTGATAAAGAAAAGAGAAAAAGCCGACATTGTCAAAAAACATAAAGCATACAAGATTGGAAAAGAGCAAGTGACAAAATACCTTGTAGCTTTGGTCATTTTATTCAACAGCAATAATAAGAATAAGTGAATTATGAGAACAATAAGAAAAATGAAATGAAGGAAGTGAATAGATAAGAAAAATGAGAGAGAGCAATTTGAATGGACTTGAAGCAGAGTTTGTCACTTGCACTCTAATCGATTTCAATTAGATAATAACAAGAGAGAGCAAGTTAAAATTCCTAATCCCTAATTTGTATTGATAATTTTATACATAATCCATAATTTGTATTGATAATTTTATACATAGGTCACAAAACCCATTATCTCTATTGACAATAATAACAAACGGTATTTTTACCCATTCATTATCTATAATCTTATGTGGCATCCATGTCATCGATTAGTGGGACCCACTTTCACACAATCATCACTTCACTGAGCCAATTTTCATCGAAAGCACCAAATTATAATTATTTTAGGAAGCTAAGAGACTTAATTGAACAGAAAAATTGTTAAGACATCAAAATACTAAAAATTGAAAAGTTTAGACACCAAATATAATTATCTCTAATAAGGGATAATTAATGTGCTTCCTTTAGCACTGATAAGGCTAAAGTGGCAATTTACCCCTAAACTATCACCCAAATTAATGTGCTTCCTTTATTTAACTGCAAAATTAACTTTTTGGGCTATTTCACCCAAAAAGATTTAAAATTTAACAATTCACTCCAATTTTTACAAGACGTGAAGAGTGAACTGCACACTCTTAATAATAAAAATAAAAAATATTTTTATTTACAAAATAAATATTTTATATGATAAAATAAAGTTACAGTAAAAAAAAAAAAAAACCGGTGATAAAAAAAATTGATAACACTCTATCATATCCGCGGTCTACCGCCAACGCTATCTTACAACCGCTATTTTCTTCCTCTTCCTTTTCTTCCCCACCACCACCATCTATTTCATTCTTATAGATTCATCTGCTTTATCTTCATAAATTCATATTCTAAACCACCTCTGCCGCCATCGCCCCCATCAATTGTGAGTGCTGCTGCTGCCGCCGCCGCCACCACCACCATCCATGTAATTACTACCTTATTTTTTTTCATATGCACGCCCTTCTTCCATACATGGGTAGTTCATTGTAAAAAAGACTTGAATTCACAAACTAATTTATACAAATTTGGTGGGTTTTTTTGCCTGTAAGTGTTTTTTTTTTTTTTTTGCAATTCTGATTTGCTGTTATCATTGTGAATTATAATTTCTTTAATTATTGTATTTGTGGTTTTACCTGCAAAAGTGCAAGACTTTTTCTTGATAAAGCTCTGTGTGTGTCTGTGTTGAGTATGCTTACAATTCAGTGGTTTTCTTAAGTTTTTATTTTATTTACTTTATTTAATTATGGTGGTGGGTTTGGGTTCAATTGGTGTGGGTTTATGCTGGTGTTTTTGAGTGGTGGTGGTTTAACTGTTAATGCTGCTGCAGCCAAAAATTTGGGTGTTTGGTTGTTGTAATTACGATAGCAAAAATAATAGCCGAATCATAATTGCCAGTTTATTGTTGTGATTATGGTGGTTTCAGGTGGCAGTGGCAGTGATTTTAGGTGGTAGTGATTTTTATTGTTGTAGTGATGCTCTCAGGTGACAGTGATGGTGCTGATAGATAGTGGCTATGGTGGTGGTTATGGGCAGCTGTGGTTTTAAGTGGACGGTGGTGATGGGTATGGTTTTGATCTGTTAGTTTTTGGGGAGTTTGACAAGGGGTAATGTGTATTACAATTATATATATTTTTTAATTAAATAGATCAATCTAATTCTGATAGAGTGGGGGAGAAAAAACAAAATATATAATTGTTATTATCATTTAATGTGATTCACTTGTGGTATCAGGGATGTGGGATTCACTGTCCTGAATTTGGTGTCAATTGCCAACTTTTGAATCTCTCTTTGGGTGAAATAACTAAAAAACTTAATTTTGGAGTTAGTTGGACCTTAAATGATAGTTCAAGGGTTGAATTGCCACTTTAGCCGCACTGATATGGCGTTAGTTTTTTTGGAAAAATGCAGTTTTATGATGTTTATTGCTGTTGAGGAGAAATAGAAAATGTTGGTGACGGGGTTTACAACAACCACTTCTTCCAGTTGTCTGCTTCCGAGATTCTCTGCTGCTCCAAGTTTGATTGTTGGTACCAATCTAGTCAATGCTTCAAATAGCTTTACATTCCGAAGAATTGATATTCGTCTTGCTAAGGATGGCAGAAAACTGAGTGCTTGTCGGGTTGAGTCAAAATGGGCTGTGCCTTCAAAGATAGTGCCAGGAGTTTGGGAAGATCCTGATGATGACAGTGGTAGTGATTATGATGAAGAAGATGAAGACTTAGAAGAAAATGATATGGATTATCAGAGCGATTGGGAGGAAGAAACACGTGCTACGTCTACTACTAGGATGGTTCGTAATTCCATAGCAAACAGTTATGAGGAGGATCTTGTGAAAGGTGTTCCTTTTATTCTGCTATTTTTTTATTTTCCCTTTTCAACATTTTCCTTCAATTATTCATTAAAAATGGTAGGGGAAGTGGGGAACAAAAAGAACATGAATTGAAGACGATATTAGATCTTTATGGTACATATTTTTGAGACTAGTTTTTCTAGCTATTGCAGTTTATTAAAACATACAAGGAATCTGGTTAATCTTGAAAAGATCGGTTTTCTTTGTCCATCATGCATTTGTGAATGTGAATCTAATGAGTCTTGTGATTACTGCTTGTTTGTGAAAAGAAATATCCAATGTTCCTGCAAAAGCATTTCTAGCCCTAGCAAGCCTTCTAAAACACCGACATAAGGAAATTCTGCTTCTTTATTTTATTGTATATTCAGCCTCCAAGCTGAATTCTGATTCTACATAGATATTATGCTTCTGATTAGAGAAGGAGGTGGCTAGGAAGTTCTTATCCTTGGTTAACAAAAAAGAGGAAGGCCTTACAAGGTTAAATATCTATTTGTGAAGGCATGTGCTGTGACTCATAAGTTAAAACAACCACATCCTCTGCATATAAGGTTACAAATATGTTCGTCGAGGCATGAGTTAGGACTTGAGAAAGAATTGAAGCATCGACAGCTTCTTTTGATTTTCCACATGCAAAGAGAAAATTCCAGCAGTAAAACGAGACCAAATTTAGTCAGAAAACACATTTATTGGCCTGGGTTGTTTTGATACTAAAATTTTCTGCTATAGTGTTGATAACTACAAGTTTGTCACAAGTTTCTCAAGTGTCATGGCTTGATGAAATTTGTAACTAGGAATCATAATACTGGGTGCTTGGTTGGTCACATGGAAAGCATACCCAAATATTGAGCATGAATTTGGACAAAAGAAAAGAAGTTCAGGGAAAGCTTCCACAATTCTACTCGAATATGTCACACATTTTTTCATCTGACTTGATGGTTTCATATGATTTGGCCAGTAAGATGCCCACAGAATTTGAATTGACCTTATTCTGCACAAGTGTGAGTCTCCATTTCTTTGTGTGGAATAAAATAACTTGACCTTGTCTCTGAACCTGTTTAGTACAGCATATTAGCTGGTTCAATAAAAAAGAGAACCAAGTAACCCATGTTGTCTGCTGATCTACTGTTGGCTGGGATTTTCTACATTAAATGGACTCCTGTACACTTGCATCCAGTTTGTTCACTTATGTAGTTGCTTAGGGTAATAAAGCTGACGATATATTCTTTTGCAGAGGTTGAACAGCTTTTAGGACCAGAAGAAAGAGCAATTTTACAACAAAATGCAAACTATAACCTGGACAAATTATCAACAGTATGTTATAAGAACTTTGAGTTGTTTCTTTATTTCTATTATAAGTTTACTGTTTTTGTCCATGGATGCATTACAAAGTTGCCTTTCCTACTGGAATATATATTCCATGTTGCAATATTTTATTAGAAGTGGCATGATTATTGAAATTGGACCAGTTACAATATACTGGAGCTTATTACCTGTGGTCAAGGCATTATTATCTTCGTATACCTCTCCTTTATTCAGGCAAAATGGAGACCACTCCAGACACTTGCACTATCGGGACAGATTCAGTTGATGGATAAGCTGCTAGAAGATGGAGTAGATATTGACAGTGTTGATAAGGTGAATTTCATATGCAGCTGTATTCAATGCATGCTATTTCTAATTTTCTTTCAAATTGAGGATTAATTTTCAAGTGAAATGGTACAATAGGATGGTCTCACAGCTCTCCATAAGGCAGTTATTGGTAAAAAGGAGTCTGTAATGAGCCATCTTTTAAGAAAAGGTGCAAGCCCTCATGTGAAAGATTGGGTGAGGATAAAATTTCAACATAACTGCCTTTCCTTCCTCTCCTATTATTTCCTTTTTTCTTTGTCTTTCTTTATTCCTTTTTATTTTTCATTTTTTCCCCAATATGTTAATCAATCAAGTCCTTGTTCATTTATCCTGTTAACAGGATGGTGCTAGCCCTTTGCATTATGCAGTTCAGGTTGGTGCCATGCAAACCGTGAAGTTATTAATCAAATACAATGTTGATGTCAATGTTGCAGATAGTGTAAGCACCGATTTTAAAACTGACCTATTATTGATCTTGGGCTGATATATTGAGCCTCACTACATGTTTCAAACTTTCTTACAGGAAGGCTGGACTCCATTGCATGTTGCAGTGCAAAGTAGAAACAGAGATATAGCTAAAGTTCTCTTAGTGAATGGTGCAGATAAGAACAGAAGGACTAAGGTAAATGTCTAAAACTTTGCATATGTCTATGAAATTACAGTTGGGTTACTTATATTGTTAGCTTGAAAAAATATTCAGAGTGGAGCAACACCCTTGGATCTCTGCTTGTGTTATGGAAAAGATTTCAAATCGTATGACCTTGCCAAGTTAGTGAAGGTTGTACTTGCTAACAGAGATCTTTGAAATGCATGGGCAATCAAATATAAGAGTGTGAGACAATCGTTGTTGCTGCTGTTTATGGGTCAACTCAGTTACCTTGTGCACATGAACGCTTGTGGTTCATGATTCTCTCTGCATGACAGAAACCTTCTGGTGCCCTTTGGAACATATGTATATGATATAGGCAGGGCTTCAGGAGAGTGCAATTTTTCTCTTTGGCATCATGATTTATAGAGGTCTGACATAATCGCTAATGCAGCTGCTGCCTTCATAAGCAATGGTCATTCACATGGTATTATGGCAAGGTTACATCTCCCAGCAACAAATTCACATTGTTGGGACTGCAGAATAGTTTCGATACGAATTGTGCATGTAAAACATGTTAGACCAGAGTGTCATTCTTGCAATTGTAGAGCTAGTAGTTATAAATTTCTATGCTTTTTTTTTTTTTTTTTTAAATTTTGTTGTCCTGGCTAATTCTGTTGCTCAACTGGAAAATGAAACAGGAAAAATTTTACAAATGCAGTGTAACTGAAGCAATATGCCTATTTATTTGGTTTCTTTCTAACAAAAATCTGACATTGTAGAATTTTTTTCCTAAACGCTGACAGTTTACAATTCAACCTTTTTGCAGTTCAGACAATATGCTTCATTGATTTCTTTGTTTTGTCAGCCATTTCGATCTTGCTATCATCGTCAGCAGCTGTGTATCTATACCACTTAGCAGCCACTAGAAGATAGATGAAATTAAGAATCCCAAACCCACCTATCATGTAATAATAATAATCTAATTTTCCCTTGTTAAGATGCTCAGCAAACCAATTTATAGATTTTGTACTTGGAAGTAATTTGATGGACTACAGAACAAGGAAGCCACTTGGATAACTAGCGATTGCATTGCCAACGAAGAAGAAAGACTGCCCCATGCTCCTCATGTTTTCTGGGAATTGCGTATAGTAAAACTCTCTTGGGCAACATAATTGAAACCTTGAGCTAGTCTTGCTACTGCAAGTTAAGCACTAGCTGTTGTAAATTTGCAAAATAATTTTTTTTTTTAAAAAAAAGGTGTCTGAGGCTGTATGATTGCAGTAGTGTATTGTTGCATGCTTTGAACGTTAAAAAAAGAATGTAAGAAAAAATTCTCACTACTGTGACCGCAACAGACAATTCCAACTGTCTATTTTATTCAAACATATATGGCTTTTACTAGAAGTTATGTCTATACATCCATTTTTATAAAACATTAAGATTAATTTTTGCAAGATTAATCAATCATATAATTCAATTCAAACCAAAAAAATATCATTACAAAACCCTAGAGCTTCATTGTATCCTAGAGGCACACACTATAAATATTGTCTTTATAAAAGTGGAATTTCCTACACGCCTTAGAGTAGATTTTTCAGATTATTTGTTTCAATTTTCTAACAATCTAAAGGCAATATTTCTTTTGTTGTAATCTACATCCATGGCAACAATTAAAGAATTAGCAACCGAGATAATTAAGTTGGATCGTTTTGATGGTGGAAGTTTTGCAAGATGGCAAAAGAGAGTGCATTTTCCATTAGTTTCTTTACAAGTATTATATGTTTTGAACACACTAGGGCCTAAGGAGATAGATAATGAAACTCTTGTAGAAACAAGGAAGAGACAAAAATGGGATATAGATGATAAGATAAGCGGAGGGCATATTCTAAATGCAATGAGTGATACACTTTTTGATATCTATAACTATGTGCCTATTGCAAAAGAACTTTAGGAGAAATTGAACAGTCATTATATGCTAGAGGATGTCACAAGTAAGAAATTCATTGTTTCTCATTTTAATAATTACAAATTGAATGATTCTGGACCAGTCATGGAAATTCTTAATAATTTTACACAATATAAAATGCATATGGATGAATCTATTATTGTGTCTAATATTATTGACAAATTGATTCCTTCATAGCAATACTTTAAGGAAAATTTAAAACATAAAAAGAAGATATTTCTCTTGAGCAATTTGCTAATAGTCTTTGTATAGAAGAAAAGACTTGTGAGGAAATGCGAATTCAAGATGAGACCAAAGAGAATCTTTTTCATGTCTCTAAAATCCACATAATAGAGGAAGAAAGTCCTCTAAGGCTTTACATAAGAGGTCATTTTAGTCTAAGAATACCCAAAAATTCACAAATAAAAGAAGAAAAAGGGTAGTTATTATTTCTATGGCAAAGGACATTACAAGTTTGATTGCTGGTTTTTCAAGAAGAAACAAGAGAAGATGAAGACCAAGAGATCTTCTAATGTTGTAAATGAAAATTTGGTTGCAATGATTTCTAAAATCAACCTTCTTAAAAATCATGACATGGGCTGTGGATAGATTCGGGTGCAACCCATAATGTGTGCAAGGACCTTCCTTTATTCGAGAATATAGAGCAAGTTATTGATGGTACCATTTTATACATGGGAAATGCAACTTTAGCACCAATTTTGGGTGTTGAAAATATAGAACTAGAGTTCACTTCTAGCAGAATATTAAAGTTAAAAAATTTGTATTATGTTCCAGAAGTTAGAAAAGAACTTAGTTTCAAGTAGCATTTTAAATAAGTTTAGTTTTAAACTTATATTTGAGGATGATAAATTTGTGCTATTTAAAGGGGGTATATCAGTGGGAAAGGGTTATTTATGTAATGGTATTTTTAAATTCAATGTTCACATTAATAATAATAGTAGTATTTATGCCTATATTTTTTATTCTTCTTATTATAGCATAATAGGTTAGGTCATGTTAATTTTAAAAGAATAAGAGATATGGTTAAACTTGATTTAATTTCTTATATCAATCAAAACCATGAAAAATGCACTACTTATATGTTAACAAAAATAATTAGAAAGTTTTTTCCAAAAATTAAAAAAAATCAAATGTATTAGATTTGATACATAGTGATGTGTCATAGTACTCCTTTCGGTGAAAAGAAATATTCAGTCACATTTACTGATGATTTTAGCATATTTTGTTATGTGTATTTGTTGCATTGCAAAGATGAAGTAGCTTTACAAAAATGAAGTTGAATTACATTGTGAGACATATATAAAATGTCTAAGATTTTATGGAGAGGAGAATATTATAATCCTTCATATTTTGAGTCCACAGGGATAGTTCATGACAATACTACTCCATATACACAACAATAAAATGATGTAGCAGAATGGAAAAATCAAATACTAATTGAGATGGTAAATTTCATGATGTCTAATTCTGGATTGAAAAGTTTTTGGTTGAAGACATTTTGAATATAGTTCTTAATAAGAGGAGCAAAACAATCCCATATGAATCTTAGAATAAAAGAAAGTAAAACTAGAGTTATTTTAGAGTTTGAGGATTTTCGTTCAATAATAAAAATATCTAAACCTACAAGGAAAAATTTGGGTACAAAAGGAGTTGAGTGCATTTTCATAGTTTATGCCCACAACAACAAGACATATAGATTTATGGTTATAGTTTCTAATGATTTGATACCAGTCAATATGGTTATTGAATCATGTGATGTCATATTTAATGAACAAAAATTTAAGTCAATACTTAGACTTTAAGATAAAATTTTAGAATAAAATAGTTCAAACTTGGATAAAGGTAAGCAAATTATGAACAATAAAGAACAAGAAGTTATCGAACTTCGATGGAGCAAAAGAATAAGGAGAAAACCAGTAAGATATGGAGAAGAATGTTTCATATATCTTACGGAAGGAACAAGAGATACAATTAGCGATCAAATTTCATATTGTTATAATACAAAAAATGATCCTTAAACATTGAATAAGCCATGAAATCATAAGATGCAGCTTTCTGGAAAGAAGCAATTAACGATGAGATGGACTCAATAATGAGAAAGAATACATGGAAATTAGTTAACCTCCCACCAACTTCTAAACCAATTGGATACAAATGAATATTTAAAAAGAAAATTAAAGTAGATGGGACTATCGATAAATTCAAAGTTAGATTTGTGGCAAAAGGTATTTCCAGCTACGATAAGAGTGCTAGTTGCATTAGTTTCCATTCATAAAATGGTCATTCATCAAATGGATATAAAAATAGCATTTTTAAATTGAATTTTAGAAGATGAGGTCTATATGCAACAACCTTAGGAATTTGTTATTTCTAGACAAGAAAATAATGTGTGCAAACTTGTTAAGTTTCTATGTAGACTAAAACAATCACCTAAACGAATGGTTTTAATATTAATCAATCTAATAAATGTGTTTACAGCAAGTCTTATAGTGATGATGGTGTCATAATATGTCTTTATGTTGATGACATGATAATATTTAGTACTAATATAAAACAAGTTATAAATTTTTTATTAAACAATTTTCCCATGAAAGATATGGGATAGGAAAATGTTATTCTTGGGATCAGAATCTTAAGAAACAATAATGGCATAACTCTTAATCAATCTTATTATATTGAAAAAAGTTCTCAAGATGTTCAATCATTCAAACTGTAATCCCACCTCTACTCCTTTTGATTCTAGCATCAAGTTAACAAAAAATATGGAAAAACCAATATCACAGTTAGAATATGTCACAATTATAGGTTATCTTATGTATGTCATTACGTGTACTAAACCTGGTATAACTTCTGCAATTGGAAAGCTAAGTAGATACAAAAGCAATCTAAGTTCTCCTCAATTTTCTTCTCCATGATATTAGTTTATATGTCTTTCTTTAGATTTTTGTGTTGTAGTGTAGTAGTGTATTCTGTTGTACCATTTTTTTTATGAATAAATGAGGTACAAGTTTAAGACTACTACAAGGGAACTAATTAATTATAACTAACACCTATAATGTCATAAGACAACCAAATTAACACCCATGGTGGAGGGTGATCAAATCTTTGGCAGCTTATTCTCAAAATTTTTGCATGATTAGCAATGAAGTCCACTATAAAGTTCACTTTTTTAAAGATATGTGTCACCTTGATCTCCCAAGATCTTTGAAGCAGAATTTGAATTAACGGAGTTATGTGCATATTTCCATTGGCTATATTTTGTTGTTGGTTTAACATTATAACAACACTCAAACTTCCAGTTTCCAACTTAACTCTTTTGAACCCTAACTCCCAAGCAAGAGGTAGCCCTTTAAAAATTACCTTAAAGCTCCTCTGTCGTGACTGAATAAGAGCCTAAATTGTCAAGAACCCAAAAATCCAATTGTCGACATGGTCTTTAAGAACACCTTTTGTAGTTGCACCTTTAAAAACCTGTTGAGAGCCCTATTAGTGTTGATTTTAATCCAATTCTTTAGAGGGGCTTTCCATCCAATCATACACTGAACCTTCAACGTTCCAAAATTATTAAAATGACCCAACCTTCTCATGGAGATAGTTATCTTACAAGCCCTACATAAGATATCTTCCACCTTATTTCCTAACTAATTATGCCCTCTAATCAGATAACAGTTTCACTAATACCACAACCTCCACATGGTTACTCCAAATACACAATCCCAACTAGCTCCCTTTCCTGTCTCCATTTTGTTTGTAAGATTAAAAAGGAGCATTATTGAGACTACATTGTAAAGAATTTATCCACTTGGAAAGAATATATATATATATATATATATATATTGGGTTTCGTGATTTATAACGCAGCGAAAAAATAGAACTTTTAACCAAAAAAACCCATAACTCAGATCCATGTAATTCGAATTAATTGAGAGGGTTTTGCAAAACTCACCAAAATGATTTCTAGGTAAGAACATAGGAAGGAAGAGAGGGGGTTCACACCGGTAACATGTTAATATTCGATACTTTGATTCTAATTCAAAATTAGAATCCTTTCCTATTTATTTTAGATAACTCTTACCTAAAATAAATAAATATTAATATTAATATATTTATATATTTATTTACTTATTTATTTAATCTTCCACATAGATCATTATTGGGCTAATTAACCTAAGTCTGCTTTGGGCTTATTCTAAGTGTGCGACCCTGTAGGTTCACACAACATTGGTAGTGGGCCTAAAATTCCCATTTTAGCCCACAAGTCATAATTGATCTCTAGCAAGACATTATGACTACCCAAGTTGAGTGAAAGCCAATAATCTGACATAACCTAATACACAGTGTGTACTATAGTCCTTTTGTCACATAATATTCTGATTGAACATAAGGCATGGATTATGTCATCCTTATATTGTTCAATCGTATTGTTTCTCTATCCTAAGTAGACTGGTACTGATAACTCTTTATCATTCTAGCATGGCCATGCATTTCTCTTCAGTCTAACTCATCAAGGGGCCCAACAAATATCTTCTCAAAATAACTGAGGGACAAATTCCATCTTAACCACTCACATCCCTCACACAACTCATTCTATATCCAATCACAACATGTTTTACCATTCAGTTAAAGATGACATAGGGATGTATTAAATACAAAACTTATCATGCAGAAAACCATGGTGATCACAAGTCAGAGGACTCAAATAATACTACTATGATGAGAATCACCTATGACAATAATCCATGTGGTATTCTCATAGTAGGTCGAACCAATAAATCATTTCTCTAAATATGTACCTATGAGTTTGACTTAATATTTCATATACATGATCAGTAAAACTTAATCATCAGTCAACCTCATACTAGTCTTTATTCATTATTGTTCCCACAACAATAATCAACTAGGGATATTTAGATTAGAATTCAAGTATCACTTAAGAGTTTTACTATCAAGTCACATACTTGATGATCTTAATAGAATTAACTAATGAAGGATAATACTA
>CATIWM010198878.1:0-36856 GCA_949671775.1 Mallotus repandus | reverse complement strand
ATATATATATATATTTTCAACAAAATTATCGGTAAAATTTTAATTAATTTAATTTTGTTAGAGATA
Organism: Mallotus repandus; assembly: GCA_949671775.1. Lineage (NCBI taxonomy): Eukaryota > Viridiplantae > Streptophyta > Magnoliopsida > Malpighiales > Euphorbiaceae > Mallotus > Mallotus repandus. The sequence continues at coordinate 36,790 of CATIWM010198878.1, read as the reverse complement.
AAATAGAAATTAACATAATTAAAATAGGAAATATACTTTCAATTAAATTAGAATTATATGTTAATTAATTTTATTTTATCAGAGATAAAATAGAAATTAACCTAATTAGAATATAAAGTATACTTTCAATTTAATTAGAATTACATTTTAATTAGTTTAATTTAATTTAATTCCGTTACAGATAAAATAGATGTTAACCTAACTAAAATAAGAAACAAATTTTCAATTAAATTAGAATTATATTTTAGTTAATTTAATTTATATTAAAGATAAAATAGAAGTTAACCTAATTAAAATAGGAAGTGGGCTTTCTATCAAATTAAAAATATATTTTAATTAATTTAATTAAATTAAATTAATTAAAACATAATTTTAATTTGATAGAAAAGTCTACTTCCTATTTTAATTAGGTTAGCTTCTATTTTTCTCTAATAAAAATTAAATTAACTAAAATATAATTTTAATTTAATTAAAAATATGTTTCCTATTATATATATATATATATATATATATATATATACACTTTTAATAAAAATAATAAAATAAAATTATTATAGTAACTTTTTAAGTTCTCATTTTTATATTTGATTAAATTGTTGTTCCCTCTTTACAACTCAACATTCACCTCTAAAAATTTATATGTTGAGTTATTAAAATTCACAATATTTTTCTATAATAGATATACAAAATCTTATTTTAAATTACATATTTTCTATTTTGGCTTTAACCATTTTTGGTAACTGAACTTTTTGACATTTATTGAGTCCTCAAACTTTTATTTTTCTAAACATCATATTCCTAAACCAACAGTTGTTACGCGCGTGTACTTTAAACCAGTGAAATGTGTTTATGTATTAGAACCCAATGATACATGGACTATGATTAGGACAAAGATTGTCCATGTGTGTAAAAGGCAAAACACTAAAACGACACAATTTTAGATAAAAAAAACCCTTATTTTGTTCCTCCATCATTTTCTTTTTGTTATATGCTCTCTCTTTTCATTCTATCAGAGATAAGAACAATGAACTTTTCACTCTATCAAAGATAAGAGCAATGAACTTTTCACTCTATCAGAGAAAAAAATAATGAATTTTTATTATTTTTTCATCGTTCTTGATACTTAAACTCTAAAAGAAATTGATCCATTGAGTATCTAAGGTTAGGGTTTCTCCTATCTAAATTTTAGTCAACCGAGGGTGTCTCTATTTTGAGATATAAGAATCATAATTATGGGGTCTTTTTATTGGAAGCATTGAGGGTCGCTTTGGTAGTGTTTAGTGTCGCATCTCATTGCTACAATCTGTATAAAAAAGCTATTGTGGACTAGAAATAATTTGTTGGCCATTTGCATGATTAAGGCCAAATCCACCCGTATTTTGATTTTAATAATGTAATTTTGAATGACTAATTTATTTTTTTAAGTGTGCATAGGTTAGAAAATTTTTCAAGTGTATAAACTCAACCATAGCATCAAGATGGAGATGCTCACGATCTACATCATGATTGTGTGCATTCTCACGAGCCAAACATTCACAAAAATACATAAGCAAATAAGAGTCACAATACCCCTCATGGTCCAAGTCACGACCATGATCAAGTTCGTGCTGATGCTATAGGGGTCGTGATTAAGTCAAGACTAACCATGACCAAATTGAAAGAGATGAAGTTTTAATCTAGTGACCCTCAACAGTGACACAGGCCATGGATGTTGATCACAACCATGACTAAGAAGACCATGAAGATCAAAAGAGGCAGTAACCCTCATAGTTCCAACCATGATTGTGATCTGGTTCATAATGAGACTCACGAGTATGTATCACAACCATGACTTAAGAAACTTAAAAAAGCTAAAGCAGGCAGTGATCCTCACAATCGGGATCATGATTGTGACCACCAGTCACAATCCACGTGGCAGTCCTGTAACAATCATAATAAAGCTCCAACAACTACTTTAATTAAGGATTATGATCATGACCATGAATATCACCACTATGACCAACAAATTTCTTATAAAAAGCTACTTCAATGTTTAATAAAGAAGGAGACAGGTATGGTTGTATAAGTTGGTCTCTAACAGCTATAATGTGATCTCCAAGTATAAATATACCTTATATAACACCATTTAAGAGGTTAGATGAAGTTGTTATGAAATTTACTACTTAGCATTCGTTGTTCTAAAAAAATTCTCAATTCTTATTTTTAAATTAAAAAAATATTTTTGAGTGTTAGGTTGAGTGTTCTACCTTAGATTTTTATTCTTCTAAATTCTTAAGTTTTAAGAAGGGAAGTGATGAATTAAGATAAAAGAAATTGGTTTAAGTGTTAACCATACAAAACACTTGAGAATTTGGTTTTAAGAGTGATCTAAGAAAACTCTTAATTGCAAGGTTTGAGTTGAGCCTTAAAACTCAAAGTGTGTAATCTCAATCTAGTAAACAAAATGGTATGGGTTTAAAATCCTAACTTGGGGAATAAGTTAGGTGGCAATGTAGGTTTATTTTGAAATTGAACTCCTTAAATTTCTTAAGTCCAATCTCCTAAATTCTAATATAATTTTAATTGTTCTTATTTTTCTTAAAATTTTTATTTGCCCTATTCACCTCCCTCTATGGCATTTTTTCACAATTGCATTGTGTGAGAAGCATAAAAGTTTAAATTATTGCATTTTGGACCAAAAACTACAAATTAAAGGTCAATATTTTATTAAAAGTTTGTCAGTTTTTATTAATTTATGATTGTTTATATTAGGGTTTTTGCTTTTCATAAATAATTTGTTATTTGAACATTCTAGGGTTTATAAATTAGGGCTTATAAAAATTTTAAATATTGTTAGTAATACTTTTTTTATATTTTTTGCATTTAAAGTTATATGTGTGTGTCTATATATATTTTTATTGAGTAATTTTGTTGTACATGGCTATTGAATTGATGTGTGTTGCATGTTGATATATTATATTTTATTTTTCAGAATGTCAGAGAGTTTTATTACTGTACTGATACATCATGATGGTAGTTTTGAGAGACAAAAATATGTAAGTGGAAAAGTATATAGATGTCAGAACTAGTGGACGTAAATAAATTATCACACCCTGAAGTTATGAGTTACTTGAAGGATATCGAGTATCAAGTGATAGGTGGGTTATATTTTAAATTCAATAGTAGAGGTGATTTTGTTTTAGTTTATGATGATATTAGATAGTTACAAGTAGCAAGCAACATAAAAAATGGAGATTGTTAACAGCTATATGTACGCCAAATATGTCCAAATGATGGAAGAAGTGAATGTGTTGCACAATCACAACCATTTATGGAAGTACACTCTAATGTGACTTCACTACATGAAGTTCTAATTATTGAGACTACATAAAAAGATAGTGATAGTAATGAGCAAAGTGATGATAGTGATATGGATGATGGAGTGCCTAAATAACCTTTTGATAATATTGTTGTGGATGTGAGTATTAAGACAAATGATGAAGATGAAAAATTATAAGAGTCTAGAAAAAGGTGAAAAGTGCTAGAAGGGCAACTAGAGAGAAAAAAAAGTAAGAATAAATAAGGGAATGGGGCTGAAGTAGATGGCAAATTAGATGATGGTCATAATAAAAAGAAAAGTGATATAATTGGTAAAGATGGTGAAGAAGATGGGGTGGAAAATGATGATGTATATGGCAATAGAGATGAAGATAATGATGGGACAGGTAGCGTGTATTATAATAGTGATGAATTATGGAGTTACTACTGTGAAATTGATGATAAATGTGGGGATAATGCATTAAGGAAGCATAGCAACAAAATCATATTTAATCCTGACTCACCAACTCTAATTTTCTGCCTTGGAATGATATTAAAAAATGTGGAATAGTGCAAGTATGCAATTGTAAAAGGGTTGAATATTCATTTTGTAAAAAATGACAAGGAGAAGATTAGGGCACAATGCATGGCTAGTTGTCCATGGGTTTTTCTTGCCCCCAAAAAGATAAATGATGATACCATGTATGTTAAAACATATACACCACAACATAAATGCCATAGAGTAAATAAAAATCCAAAGGCAACTAGCAAGTTTTTAGCTAAACACCTGAGGCAAAGGCCAGTTTGTCAACCATTCATCAAGCTAAAAAGATTTGATAGAGTTATGTAAGATTGTGTTGATGTTAAAGGTAAGTGCGACCTTATATAGGAACACTAAAGGGAGATTGATAAAAGATTTAGTGACTGATTATAAAGAAGGGTATAACAGACTGCATGACTATGTTCAAGTCATCAAGGAGAGTAATCCTAGAACAACTTATATTGTGAAGACAAAAAAGGATGAAGGTAGTAAAATAAATTTTTTTAAAGGTTTTTAGTATGTTTTGAAGCATGCAAAAAGGGGTGGAAAGCTGGGTGTGGAAAAATTATTAGGTTGCATGGCTATATTCTAAAAGGGTTGTATAAAGGTCAATTATTATGTGCAATAGGTAGATATGGGAATAATAAAATGTTCCCAATATCATGGGGGCTAGTTATAGTTAAGAATGAAAATAATTGGGGTTGGTTTCTATGATGTTTGAAAGTTGGAAAATTGTTAAGGAAAGGCAGAGTTATGACCTTATAGATTATGCAAATCTGCTGGTCATAATATTAGTGGCTATCCAATACAAACAAATAAGGTATTTGCCTTAATTTTCTATGTTTTTTTTAATGAATTTTTTTGTTTATTTTATCACTTTTTCTAACTGTTGTATTCTCAGGATTACACCCTAAAGCCAATGAAGAAAAGAAAGAAACTTCAAAGTTAACCATCTAAAAAATGCAAGTTTGACAAGGATTTTCTACAAAATCTTTTAAAGGATTCAATGAAGAAGAGCAGAGTCCCATGTTCTAGTAGTTAGCCTGAGTCCACAAACCCTATAATGACACAATCTAATGACTATCCTTCACCACCAATGAGCCAACCTGTTATCAGTCCACATATGGTTGACATTAAAGCTTTTGTCGATACAAATTTATAAAAATGGAAAGAAATGGAGGCAGAAAAGGTTAGGGCATTGAATGATTTCACTAAAATGATGAAGCATGGCTCAATGATAGAGCTACTTTAAATAAAAGGAAAGCATTGGAAGATGTCATAAAAAAAGATAAATGCATAGACAAAGGGAAAGCACTTATGGTTGTAAAAGACAAAGGCAAAGGAAAATTTAGGGTAAAAAATGTTAGAATGGGATGTTATGTGAATTTGAAAAATGGACAAGCAACACTAAATGTAAATTGGCTCATTTATTGCGTAGTTGTGTTTGTTTTGGTTATTGCTTGATTTTGCATCATTATAGTTCTTGTATTTTTTGTGTAATTTTACAAAAGCTTATTTAACTATTGTGATTCATTGCCTGAATTTTTGCAGTAAACATGCAAGGCATCTTTATGGTAGGATAAGCAAGATACTTCTGATCCAAACAAGATAACTATTGCACCAAGGAAGACATCAGTTGCTCTAAGACAGGCATTAGGTGCTCCAAGCAATACGTCTACTACTCCAAGAAAAGATGTTTTAGATTTTGGAACAAAAGGTTTAAAATGGTAAGAGAACAAAGTAGACACAATAAAATAACTTCAGTAAGAAAGTCATAAGAAAGGTTAATATATATATATATATATATATATAAGATAACTACTGCACCAAGGAAGACATCAGTTGCTCTAAGACAGGCATCTTGTGCTCCAAGCAAGGCATCTACTACTCTAAGAAAAGATATTTTAGATTTAGGAACAAAAGGTTTAAAATGGCAAGGGAACAAAGCAAACACAATAAGAAAACTTCAACAAGAAAGTCGTAAGAAGGGTTACTATATACATATATATATATATAATATGTGAATCACATAATTAATATTTGCAGAGTTATTTTGGATGTTGTTTAATAATATTACTAACTACTTATTTTGTTAAATAAGGTTTTAATTGCTTATTTTGCACAACAATGTTGTTATTTACCGTCTTTTGTTTAAACAGATTGTTAATTGCATATTTTATTGAACAAGTTATTAATATGTCAAAAAAATAAAGACCAATTTTGACCACCACTACAATGCCTCAGATTAACATACTTATTTTGATCCTAACAAGTTATTAACATATTAGGTTTTTATTTTTTAACTTAAAGAGCATTTTTGACAACCACTGAAATGCCACAACATGAATACTTCAAAGCATATACAACAACAACAATTAACTACAACACTAATAATAGTTCATTCCATTAACTACAAGCACCTTTAGAATAAATTTCATTGAGCATGAAAATAAAGAGTTTAATTCTCTTACAACATGCATTTAGCATGATACTTACATTACCTTGCACAAAATAAGAGTTCAATTCTTTTAGAAGATTAAGTACCTAACCCATAAATGACATATATTTTCTTAAACATTACAGCAAAGAGGACTACAATTAAAATAAACATTCCAATCAACAGTATGTCCTTGATTTTTTTGTCCTCATTTTCTAGACTTCAACTGCCTTTTCACAAGCTATAGATCTTGCTCCCCACCCTTCAAATTCTCCTTCAATATATCAGTCTCATTTTCTACTGCCTTAAGATTCTCTTTCAAACCTCCATCCTCTTTAGCTAAAGCCTCTAACTCTTTCTTTAGTACAACATTCTCTTTCATCTTAATCTCCACCTTCATTGCCTTTGCTTGATCATACAACCTGTTCAAGCGAAAGTTTTCCATCCTCACTTCTTCTGCATCCTATTTCAACTTGTTTAACATATCAATAATATGGTGGCTATATCGCTCACCATGTTAATGAAAGAACTGACTCCTATCCTCCTCCTATTCATAACAAAATCATATCAGTATAACTTATATTTCTCCTTCTCACCAGTGTGTGAAATTATAATACCAAAAATATATATACAGGTTTACATCCAAAATCACAACCAAAATCAAAATTTTTTTATTTATATTTAGGGTTACAAAATAAACCACCTTTACAATTTAGGGTTACAAACTAAAATGAAATTTTAAATTTAAGGTTACAACTAAAACTAAAATACATTAATGACTTTTTTATCTAGAGATAATCAGTTATGTTTGAATGACATATCTTAATTTCAGCACATCGAAAGAACCGTTGATGAGTGTGAAAAATCTTGTATTTTAAACACTCTTTTTTATAAGATTAGAATCTAATTAGTTGCATTTTTAGTTAATTTAGTTAATTTAAAGATCTTTTATTTATTTTTGTTAATTTTGTTTAGTTGTTAGGATTTTTATTAATTTTGTTGATTTTTAAGTTAATCTTTATTTAAATTTTGAAATAAGGATGCATGAGAGCTAGTTGAAGGATTTGAACAAGTTAAAAATAGGATTTGGAGGAAGCAGAAGTCAAAATCATGAAGAAAAATGGAGTTTTAAATGCAACCTGTTCTTGCACAGCCACGTGCCTAGGTGCGTATGGCCATGCCTGATTGATGGAAAGCTAACACAGCCACGCTCACCCTGTGACATAGCCACGTAACCTGATTCAGCACAAAGAAGACTATTCCTGAAAGCCCATGCACGTGGGTGTGCACAGCTATGCAAGATGTTACAACAACTTTTTAAATTCAAATTTTGAGTTGATGATTGGATGGGATTTTATTATATTTGAATTGTAACAAACCTCAAATTTGTTGGAGGCTTGAAGCTATAAATAGGGGGGCCTTCATAAGAGAAAAAATAATCTTGAATCTTACTTTTTATATCTTTCTTTAGAATAAAAGTTGGTTTTGATTCAAGTTCTTATTCATGTTGATTTAGAGAATTAAGTTTTGAAGTTTTGGAGGAATAAGACCTTCCATTGCAGTTGTTTGAAGCAAAAGGGTTTTCTTTGTTAAACTCTTTTGTTATTATTTTCTTTTAATTAATAATGATTAGTATTTCCTTCTCTACTTCATCTTGTTCTCTTATTTCGAAGATGAGTAGCTAAATAGATTTTTTTAGGGTTCTTATTTCAATTCAACTATGTGCATATTGTGATTGCATCTAAGTCTTTAATATTAATTCTTTGGTTTTTGTTAAACTTAATGTCATATTAGGCTTGGCGACCCTTAGATTGAATTTACACTTTAGAACTTGATTGCAAGATAGGTTCTTTTGGATTCAAACAATAACTTATTAGTTGCTTACTTAGTTGAGAGACATTTAAGTAACTAATATTGATTGAAAAGCTAGACTTAAAATTGAGTTTAAAAAGCACTTAGTTAGTGAGAGTTATAAAACTTTGTGTTAATTTTACTCAATTAATTATAGGTTTATCTAAGTGGAAAATCTATGATTTTAAAGATGCATTCAAATTGAATTAAGATTAGTTTAAGACTTAGATGTTTAATCTATTTTAAGAAAAAGTTGAATTGAAAATAAGAACCCTAGCCTTTAATTTGATTGTTAAATTTTAATTAAATTGTTTTGCTTATTTTTACTTGATTTTCAAACCAAAATTCAGTGTTTAAACAAATAAACACTTTTAGTATTTCAATACTTAATTTCCAATCTCTATGGGATCAATACTTTATTTTACTACTTGAACTGACTTTGTACGCTTGCGGATTTCGCATGTCAAGTTTTTGGCGTCATTGCCATGGATTGCCAAAATTGATATTGTTATGAAAATTGTGTTGTTTGATTTAGACATTATTTTTAATTTTGTTTTCATTTATGGTAATTGCAGGGACTTATGTTAATGTATGCACATAACACGCAGTGCAAGCAAGCAAGGAGTTTTATTAATACCGCTTGATTTAGAGCTTGAAAGGGTAGTTCGAAGAAGAAGGAGACAACAAAGAAAAAGGTTGAATGGAGGGGAAGAAGAAAGAAATCAGCCTCCAACTCAAAATGGATAGGATAGAGAACTATGAGGGACTATATGAGTCCTAATGTCCAAGGTGACCAAACACCCATTGTAAGAACGACGATTGTAGCGAACAATTTTGAAATCAAACCCGCCATGATTCAAATGATCCAGAACTCACAATTCAGTGGACTACTACATGAGGATCCAATTGGTCATATGACTTAGTTCTTGGACTATTGCTCAACCTTCAAGATGAATAGAGTGCAGCCCGAAGTAATTCAATATATTATTTTTCCATTTTCCCTTATGGATACAGATAAGAGGTGGTTTACAAGCTTACCACCCAACTCCATCAGCACATGGCAAGAGCTTTACAATGCTTTCTTCAATAAGTATTTTCCACCAACAAAGGTCTTGAAGATCAGAAATGAGATCTATTCTTTCTTTTAAAGAGAGGATGAAAGCTTTTACGAATGTCGGGATAGGTTTAAGAATCTTCAAAGGCAATGTCCACCTCAATTGATACCTTCATGGGATTTTGTTCAATCATTTTACAAAGGCGTCAATCCATCAGTGAGGGTGAACATAGATGCAGCGATTGGAAGAACCATCATGTCAAAGACACCTGAGGAAGCTTTAGACCTTTTTGAGGAAATGGCCAATACATAAAGCCTTTAGTCTAATGAGAGAGACATCCTAAAGAAAGGAGGGTCTATTGAAATCAACAGTTTGACCATGATAAATGCAAAATTGGATGCTTTATCCAAGAGAATAGAACAAATAAGTGTTAATGTTGTGTCTACATCTGACTTATCTTCTTCTTATGAATTATGTCAGGGTAATCATCCATATATGGAATGTCAAATGATACAAGGATTGTTAATGGAAAACGTGAACTATATGAACAACTTCAAGGGTTAGCATAACCAAGTGCATGGAAACACCTACAATCCTAGCTGGAGGAACCATCCAAATTTCTCTTAGAGTAATCAAGGAAACAACCAGTGGAGACTACAAGCACCACCAGAATTTGGAGGACAGAATGCTCAGCATCATCAATATCATTTTCAACAGGATAAAGGTTCATCTTCAGGAGCCACTTTGGAAAGAAAATTGGAGAAATTCATGGATGTAATTTCAACAAAAATGAACCAACAAGATGAAACTACAAAGAGATTGGAGGGTAAATTTGATCAAGTGTTCAAAAATCACTCTTCCTCTATTCATAACTTAGAAATACAAGTGGGGTAATTGGTAATCTCTTTGTCAATGAGAAACGAAGGTTCATTACCAAGTAACACCAAGAAGAATCCAAAGGAGCAATTGAAAGCAATTACCTTAAGAAGCGGAATAGAGATCCAAACCCCAAAAGCGACAGTAGAATATAAGAAAATGCAGAAGGAAGGGGGGAAAGAACAGGAAGATGAATGAGGTGAACTCCTAGTGGAGAAGGAGGCAGAAGGTCAAAATGAAAAATAAGAGAAGCTAAAGTCTCCACCAATTCAACCTTATAAACCTCCAGTTCTATATCCTCAAAGGTGGAAGAAACAGGAGCATAACCAGCAATTTGCAAAGTTCTTAGAGAGGTTTAAGTCACTTCATATCAATATGCCATTAGTGGAATGTCTTTCTTAGATGCCCAAGTATGCAAAATTTTTGAAGGAGCTGATTTCCAATAAAAAGAAACTATAGGAGTTTGAGACAGTCACACTTATAAAAGAGTAGTGCAATTATTTCCAATAAACTTCCTTTAAAAAGGAAGCATCCAAGGAGTCTCACTATTCCATGTTCTATTGGAAATTTAAACTTTCAAAAAGCCTTAAACAATTTACAAGAAATTAGGATTAGGAGAGGCAAAACCCACAAGCATCCACTTACAGCATGCAGATAGGACAATAAAGGAACTAAAAGGCATAGTGGAAGATATGCTAGTAAGGGCTAGGAAATTCATTTTTTCAGTTGACTTTGTAGTTCTAGACTTTAAAGAGGACGAAGATGTTCCCTTAATTCTTGGTATGCCTTTTCTTTACACTACAAAAGCCATAATTGATGTCTATGATGAAACACTCACACTGTGAGTAGGAGATGAAAGTTGTAAGTTCGCTGTTTACCAACGTATGAAATATCCTTCTGACAATTATTTGTGTTTAAGAGTAGATGTCGGGAATGAATGCGTGAGTGAAGTCCAACGACGGAGGTTGGAAAAGTCTGTGGAAATTGAAAATATTAAGAAATGTTTTTAGGTGCAACCCTCTCAAGATGAAATAGACCTCAAACACCAATCCCACTTGCCCCGTATACAATTACCAAACACTGAACCTACAGCACCTTCAACCATAAAACCACCAAAGTTAGACTTGAAACCTTTACCCAATTATTTGAGGTACACTTTTCTAGGACAGAACTAAACTTTACTTGTGATCATATAATCCAAACTAACCCGAAACCAAGAGGAGTTGCTTGTGAAAATGCTAAGAAAGAGAATAAAAGCAATTGGTTGGTGAATATCTGACATTAATGGTATAAACCCTTCATACTGCATGCACAAAATCTTGATGGAGGAAGGACATAAACCAACCATTGGAAGACAAAGAAGGCTCAACCCAAATAAGTAAGAAGTGGTAAAAAAGGAGGTGGTCAAACTTCTAGATGTAGGAATAATCTACCTAATCTCTGATAGTTCATGGGTAAGTCCAATCCAATATGTGCCAAAGAAGGGAGGAATGACTATTGTGGAAAATGAGAATGGGGAAGCAATTCCTACAAGAGTTGTGAATGGATGGAGAGAGTATTGATTATAGGAAGTTGAACTCAGCCACAAGAAAGGATTACTTTCCATTGCCATATATTGACCAGATATTAGAAAGGATAGCAGGACATGCGTTCTATTATTTCCTAGATGGTTATTTAGGATACAATCAAATTTCAGTAGCCCCAGAAGATCAGAAGAAGACCACTTTTACATGTCCTTATGGCACTTCTGCTTATAGAAAAATGCCATTTGGATTGTGTAATGCTCCTGCAACATTCCAAAGATGCATGATGGCCATATTTGTAGATTTAGTGGGAGAGATCATGGATGTTTTCATGGATGACTTTTCAGTCTATGGAAACTCTTTCGAAGAATATTTGGGAAATCTAGATCGAGTACTTGCACATTGTGAGGAAACCAACTTGGTGCTAAATTGGGAGAAATGCCATTTAATGGTTGATGAAGGAATTGTTTTTTGACACAAAATTTTAGCAAAAGGCATTAAAGTTGACAAAGCAAAAATAGAGACTATTAAGAAGCTACAATATCCAACAACTGTGAAGGGTGTTAGAAGTTTTCTTGGACATGCAGGCTTTTATAGTGGTTTATTAATGATTTTTCTAAAATCTCTAAACCCCTTTGTAAATTGCTTGAGAAACACTCACCTTTTGTTTTTACTAATAAGTGTAAATTGGCTTTTGACAGGATAAATGAGGCACTCATTTCAGCTCCTATAGTTGTAGCACCTAATTGAAAACTTCCATTTGAACTAATGTGTAAAGTAAGTGATCACACAATAGGAGCAATACTTGGCCAGAGGAAGGAGAACAAGCTCCATGTGATTTACTATACAAGCAGGACGTTGATAGAAGCATAACTCAATCATGCCACTACAGAAAAGGAGATGTTAGTAGTTATTTTTGCATTTGATAAATTTAGATCTTATCTTATTAGATTTAAAGTTGTTGTGTATACAGATCTGTCATACATCAAATTTTGACTATGCCTAAAAAGTACAGTGATGAAAACATTCCTCCAAAGTGTTTGTTCATTCATACCGCCTCTGAAGCATGCCGAGAATCTGAAAATCCTGAACCAAGCAAAATCAACATCTGAATCATTAAGTCATACCCTGATTTTACGAATTATGAATCATCGGAATGATAAGTAGCTCATTTTGGGCAACCGTCACTCAAAACATGCAACTCATCAGATCGATGTTCATCTCGTAAGATCGGAGTTCAACTTTGTGAAAATCGGAAGCTGATTTTGATAAAATGGATATGGAAAAATGCCCGTGAGCCCTTAAAACTTCTGAAAGTGACATTGGAATAGTATGCGTAATCCTAAGAAGTAGCGTGTGAGAAAATTTATAATATGTGATCACACCTGAACACCTTTTGCTCACGTGTGAAAATGGAAGCTGATTTTGACAAAATAGACATCAAAAATGCGTCCGAAAGGTCCAAAAACCTTGAAAAACACACCTAAAAATAACACAATTGGAGCCCGAGAAGGCCGTATGACATGTGATCACACGCTTAAGTCCATGATCACATGCATTTTTCATACTTTTTCACACATTTCTAGGCATTTTTCCCTATAAATAGGGGTCTCTACGTCCATTACGTCTGTTCTTATAGACTGCTCACACTTAAACTGTATGATCCTTGTTTAACTTGCATAAGCCCGATGTGCAAGGAATGATAAGAATCATTCACTCAATATGAATAGCCTCTGAGAACTGGCGAATGATGACATCTTTTGATGACAGAACCTATGAGCATCGTCCATTTGTCCTTATCAAATCAAACGTATGGGTCATGAATTTGACTAGATTGCAGACATTTGTGTTGAAAGAATCAAATCATAAACTATCAAACAATGCTTTTATGCCTCTTGGTAAACGTATCGAATATCGATACGGGGACATGAAATTGGACCCCTTTTGTTAGCTATAGCCCCTGTGCATGCGGGTGTGTATGGATTATAGATGCCATTTGTGACCCAATGACCGGTCCTTACATTGACATTATATGATTACCTCAAATGCATTTAAGCATTGTTCCTTAGTTTACCTTTTGGTTCTAATTAATATAAATTAAAACAACCTAGTCTAAGAGTGGAATCATAGTCCTATGCTGACTATTGGGTCAAAACCCACCTAGGAAAGAGACTAAATAACCACGTGGAGTAATAAGGTTGGAAGTGAGAGCTTGCTTGTGATTGGTTTGTTCCCTGTGCAGGAAATACTAACCAATTTTATTCCTTTTTTTTCATACATATATAATATACATGTAAATAGTATACACTAACTCATATTCTTCTTGTAGCCATCCTGTATTTTTGCACACATTCTCACCCCATTCCTTTGAATGGGCACATTATGCACACACGATAACTTTTCTATACTTTATGGCATGACAAGCATCCATAATTCTTTCTTTTAGCTTATCTTATTGATTACTAACCCTTTCTCTTTTGATGTGTTTTCTTTTCAAAGAACATCATATGCATTCCTAATAAGGCTCTATACATCAATAAATATCTTATAATGCATGACATAACATGCATTCATACTATCCTTGTTCCTCACGCTAATCTCATCCTTTTGAATAACATCATGCATCCATGCATACATCTCATTACATTACACTGCACATGCATTTTACACTGTGTGCACTCATATATGCAAATCATGATAGTTGCACTAACCCCATCATTTCTGCAGCCACAAACCCCAAAAGTAACCCTAAAGGGAGAGTCAAAAACTGTTAGAATTCAAAATGGTCGAACAATTTGGGAATCAAAGTCTAAATGACCTACTCAAAGAGCACATGAAGAAATTCATAGCTGATGGTGGCTTAATTAACACCCTTCGAGCTGAAATCAAGACCATTGTTCAGACTGAAATCAAGAACATCCTTCACCAGACCCCAAACCTCAAAGATGAGACGATTTTCTTGAGTGACAAGATTGACACTCCTAATTTTAAGTCAAACAAGGGGAAAGAATTCATGAGCATGACTAAAGATATTGAAGATGATTGCAAATTTTTCCAAGAAGGTTATCTACAATCCTCTTCCAAGACAGCAAGTGCAGCTGAATCTAAATTGGTAATGGAAATCCAAGAATTATCCTGTAGGATCGCTCAGCTTGAGGTTTTGATGAAAGAAAACACCAACACCCTGATCGAAGGCTTCAATCAGCTTTTTGCACTTATGAACAAGTTCTTACAAGATCATGAAGCTAAAGGACCAAGAGGGATTAACCAGAACACAGTAGGTTATGATCCATTACATCAAGAGTTCCGAGAATCGCCTACAGTTGATCTTCCTCTGACCTGTAGAAAATATTCAAAGTTCAACCAACCTCTCTCCAAGATCTTCAAAATGCTTCAGTAAAGAAACCTTGTAAACCAAAAACACTACCAAATCCAATACCAACCTAAATAGACCTCAACCTAAACTACCACTATCACTAAATGCTAGGACACACCACTGGTGAATGTTATACCATTGAACGCATATTTCAAGATCTGATTTACTCTGGGAAACTAGAGGACCTGGAAGAGAGTCCCAACGTCAAAACTAGCCCTCTACCCAAATATAGAGATGTACCCTACACCAAAAATGAATCACTCCCCAACTATACATTCTCACTACAACCACCCTTAGAGATAGACCTCACCTCCTCTAGGACACATGAATCTCATGGAAGTAATGGGGCACTTGCTTCATAAATCCCATTAGTCCTCTACAAACCTGCATATGATCATCATAAAAAGGAAAACCAAAGGAGAACCATGGAAAATTATCCTCAGTGAAAGTCATGAATAAGCAGTACCAAAGCAGTTAGAATGAAGGAGATCAATAAACTCTAGATTGGAACAGTGACCTCTTGCTTTTGTTATTTTGCTAGTGTTGAATGTTTACGTGGTTTATTAGACATCTTGATGGAATGTTAACTCCTTTGTTTGTCATTATCCTATAATCTACTGATAATCTTTACTCACTTCATACGTCATAAAGCTACAAGTGTTCAATTCTTGCCATAGCCTCATTCAAAAAAAAAAAGGAAAAAAGAACAAAAAAAAGAGAGAGAAGAAAAAAATGAAAAGAAAGGAGAAAAGAAAGATTAAAAAATAAAAGCCCAGCTAGGTGCATAGAACAGTCTAGGCAAAATAGGGCAAAAAAGAAATAATAATATGAGGCACGTACTTGAATGAATACTTGCTATAAGCCACTCTTCGATTCATCATTAGATTATAAGGACTACAAACAAACAAATAGCCAAATTTGCATTTTGCCTAGCACACTTTTAAGTTGATTCCCATGAAAAGGCAACAAGGATGTCAACCACATACCAGTTCAGACTTAGAAGACTCAAAGTCTTACATATGAGTTTAAAATGCTCAGCAGCTCGAAGTGTCAAATCTACATTAGCCTCATTGAATCTCAATGCTCTCCAAGGCACATTGAAACTCATAAGTGCAAACCAAGGATCTACCAGCCACTACTAATGGTCATTCAAAAATCCCAAAAGACTCGTTTTCCCACCATGACACATGCTTACTTAAAGTCACCCAAAACCCAAAGCTTACTTTCAATGCAAGACTTCCTTCTTTTCAAATAAAGCCTAAGTTGATTGTCAACCCATTCTCATCCAACATGATCCACCTTTCTCAAATAAAGATTTGCAATGGGCTCCCTAATGCTACTCTTACCCTTACTATTCTAAAGAACCACCTATGTGATAAACAAACTACCACACTCTTATCCCAAAAACTCTAAACCTCTTAAATGGCCATTAGCTCAGTATGCTATCATCGAAATCTCTAATTTTGTCCCTAAATGAGTTGGTCCTCTTGCTATCAACATTGTTTCTAGTATCTCCAGTCAATAATCACTAATCATCTGACTCTCCTCAAAGGACCTTGACCTAATCCTTTAAATAAACTCCTCTTACCTTAGCACTGCAAAAAAAATAAACCATTTAGAGCCCAAGACTCACCTCCATCATATAGCATACTTATCTACATTACATGCACATCACAACGCATACCCTGAGAGTGCAAGTCAATGTTACTCTTCTCTGCATGGCAATACCATCATCACTCCATGCATACACGCATTGTACATGTGCCTTCAACAAATATGAGGTCCAGTGTCATATTACATTAAGATCATTGAGTGTATCCATATATAGGCTCAAGAAAATGAGTAATTATCTTATCTTCATAAAGTATAATCATTCACCTACATACATACATGTGTCTTAGAATGACAATTAATCTCACATTTCATCATATAGTATAATCACTAGCATCCCTCACATACATGCTTCCACAAGTATATCATTTTATTATTATATTATAATCATTGATGCCATGTGCATCTATACAAATGTATCGAAGAATAAATAACTGTCCCCATTGAGATGTGGCATCACCATAAATATTCCATTTCCATTAACATCACATGTGCATGTACACCTGCATACATGACCAAAACTTGCTCATCATAAAGCATAATAATTAGCATTCCATAAGCACATACATTTGCATACTCTGCACATGCATAATGACCAAAGCTCTATGTGCATGTGTACTTGCATTGGTATTTCAAAAAATATATATAATCACTAATCTTTTATACAACAGCATGACCACCCTCATCATACACACTCACACACTGTGTATATATGCTTAGGGAATCAAACATGCATCATATTCCCATAAAACATAATCATACATTACATTCTTCTGCATTGGAGAACATGTTAATTTATCCTTCACCTCAAAGAATAATCACTAGTACTTTATACATGTTATGACCATTTGCACCCCATGCATATGCACACATGTCTTAAGGAAATAAGATACTCTTCATTCATCATGCATACATGCATTCACATAGCATAATTGTCATTCATACATGCATTCACTCACATACTCTAAAGAATAGCACAATCTCCTCTCACCTTGAAAAAATATATTCAGTACTTTGTATGTGTACATATAAGTCACATATCCTTTTTTCATGCAATTTGATCATTCATATTCTATGCATGCAGACATTTCATAAAACAAAAGACTTTCATCTTAATAAATGGTAAGAACCATTAACATTTCATACATGCATACAAGAGCACTTGCATTCCCACCTACATACACGCATGCATAAACACTCGCATTTCCTCTTTTTCTTCTTGATGTACAATCACTCACACATATGAATTCTCTCAAATGACATCAAGGGACAATCCTCTTCTTTTAACATGATATACAATCATTGACATTTCATGCATCATGCATATTGATCATTCCTCCTCCTAAAAAAAAACCACTTTTCCCTATCATGCAATATAATCATCAACATTCCATCCACCGTGCCAAGACAAACAAGCTTCTTTATTAAACAACATGATTTTCATTATTCCCTTCATACACAAACTCACACATGAATCTCATCATATAGCACAATCATCTACATCACATACATACACACATCCACTCACATACCATAGAAAAATTCAAATAGTTACCCTTTGTCCATCACCAACTTCTCATTAGTATTAATATACATGCATATATCATAATAGGGTGCAACTCTTAGCATCACCAAAATGCATACATAAGTGCATTTGCATATACCATCCCTCGGTGGAATCAATGAGTGACCATGGATGCTCATGAAAGTCTAGTCAAATCTTAGAGCATGACATTACAAAGGGTTCTAGGCTTCTTCAACATTCATTGGCTGCCCCTCACAAACTCCTTTACCTCCCAAAGGCTAGATTTAGTCATGGTTCTAGCTTAATCCCCAAGAAAATAATAAGACCAGCAAGCTTGAAACCCAAAAACTCAGAACCTACATACCTTGCCCAAAAGCCACCACAAGATTAACTCAAATACCATAGGAGCACCTCAGAACCTCCTAAACTCACCAAAGCCACACAAATAAAAACCAATAAAAACTGACTCATTGCACCCAAACATGTGCATGGATAACCTGTGGGCCACATCCTATACATGGATCACCAATAAAACCATTCTCACTCCCTTATCTGATAAATAGCTTAACTGAGTGCCCCGGACGAGAAAAGAAAATTCGGATCAAATGAAGAAAGTAAAAGGAACCTTAAGATCAAAAGCCAAAGCTCCAACGCCCTTGTGGTTATTCTTAACACACAAGTCAAGCTTCAATTTTACCCAAAGGCCTTTTTCCTCTTTTCCAGTAAAAAAATATCAATCTTCAGATACCCTAACTTCATTTTGATGATCTACCTCTTTCCCTTGCCATCGGTGAGTAATCTTAGAATGGTCTTCCCCTGCATCAAACATGCATTACAAGCATCGCATTCACAAACATCAGAAACATGCATTATAAGCATAGCATACACAAACATGGAAGTTCATGTCACCAACAAATGAGCCTTATGTGCACGAACATTAGAAACATGCAGTATGAGCACAACATGCACAAACATGGAAAACATGAATCATAAACATTTACATAAAAATGATCATTGCATACATAAATATGGAAAACATGCATTATAAACATTTACAAAAATGTGAAACATGCGTCATAAGCAGGAATATGATAAAAAAGGCGACGCACCAAGAAGCCATAAACCCAAATATTCAAGGAAGATTAGAATGCTTAAGGAAGTCGAAAGCATACCAACAAAGGTCCTGAGGCATCCACATCAAGATGAGGACCACTAAAAGATACCATCAAGTACTCTCAGGGGGCAAGCATCTACATGGGTAGCAAACAAGCTCAAGTAAGGCAAGGTTTGCACCTGATAGACACTACAGCAAGAGCTACAAATACCATAGCAAGAGCTATAGCTAGAGCTACATAGATTGCAAGAGCTAAAATCATACAACTAGAGCTACACAAACAGTAAGAGCTAAAATCAGACAGCTAGAGCTACACAAACAGCAAGAGCTACAACCAGACTACTAGAGCTACACAAACAGCAAGTACTAAAATCATATCAACTAGAGCTACACAGACAGTTAGAGCTATACAGACAGTGAGTACTGAAATCAAACAACAAGAGCTACAACTAGAATAACACATACAACAAGTGCTAAGGCAAATAGCTAGAGCTATAGAGCCCACAGCCAGAGCTACAGTCGTCATAGCTAGAGCTACAATCATCACAGCTAGAGCTACAATCATCACAGCTAGAGCTACAATCATCATAGCCAGAGCTATAGTCCTCACAGTAAGAGCTACAGTCATAATAGCTAGAGCTACAGTCCTCACAGCAGAGCTACAGTCATCACAACTAGAGCTACAGTTATTGTACCCAAAGTTACAGTCATCATTGCTAGAGCTAAAGTCATTATAGCAAGGGCTACATGTGACACAGTAAGAGCTACAGTCACAACAAGAGCTACAAATGCTATAGCAAGAGTTACAATCGTCATAACAAGAACCATAATTAGTACAACAAGGGCTGCAGACACCACAACGAGAGCTATAATTATAGCAAGGGCAACAGATGCTACAATAAGAGCTATAGTCATTACAGCAAAAGCTCCACATTGCAGCAATTGCCATACCCCAACAAGACTGTAAAATAAGGCTAAAAGCACAAAGCCCTCCCAGCATAAACCACAAACAACCAAAAAGGAGGGAAGAGCAACTGCACCAATGAGCAAAAAGTATCAAATCAATAGAAGCGACACAATAAAAGGCTAAAGCAACCATGTAAGTTAAAGCAAATTCAAGCATGTAAAGGAGAAAGCCGCTCATAAAGCAACAATATAGCAAGAGCTACAACCACAAGAATATAGCAAGGGCTATAGTTTCAAAGCATACCATATGCAACAATAGCAACATCAACAATCAACAACAATGACAACAACAAGGAAGAATAGAAGACATAAAAAATCGACAAGTGCCACCATCGTCACAACCTCTAGACCAGGCAGTGCACTCTTCCTTCTTTCTTTAATACATGCATTTACATTAGCATTCATACATTAAAAATAAAATAAAAACAATAACGACTCTTTTCTTACATTTTTGCAAACTTCATCTCTACCATGAATTACATATATCAGAGCCGAGTGAGCTGATTTTAATTATTATAATCTTCCTTTAATTATCATATCATGATTTCCTAAGCATGATCAATAGTTCTAAGTCAGGACTTTCTAAACTTTAATCAATCTAATGCTTGCCTACCACCTAGATGGATGAAGAACACGCAAGACAAAACCTATAAAGGGCACCAATGAACAAAATAAATTATAGTTATCAAGATAACTTTTAGAGAGGCTAGCAATCTCAAGACCATACTCACTTACTCCAATGCTCAAAATTGAGTATGAGTATTCAAAGAACTCCTTGACAATATTCACGCTGAGTGACAGAAGGCGGGGAATGCTTGAGAAGAGAAAGATAAAAATAAATGTAGGGAAAGCAAAGCAAAATATATATATATATATATATATATATAAGTAAATAATAATAATAATAAATCTTTGTGCAACCTTTCGGTGGTATCCATGCTCAGTAATATGGGAACGGCAGGGGGTACCAAAGAAAGGAGATCCCTACAAGAAAGAATAAATAATGTATGGTCAGTTATTACTTTCCTACTCAAAAGCTTCTTGATAATTGAAATTTATTCTATTCATCTACATTCTTTATAAGTTTCAGCCCGCTACATTCTTTAAAAATTCACTTGGGAAGCTTGCTCTCCACTTGGTAACACAAACAGTCTTGACCACGAGATGTGGATCATGTTTTCAAATTGTTGAGATAAGCATTAACTCAAGGTTATCATAGTTAATACAGCTCAAATGCTTTAATACATACAACTCTTGGCATCGATGGATCAATTATAAGAATTCAAGAATATAAGCACTCAATTAACCATGACTAATTCAATGCATAAATTCAAGAATAAAAATTCTTTTTAAATAAAGTGATAATAAAATCATGCTCACATGTTCATAAATGCCTTCTCAGGACTTTGAGTTGTAACTAGCCCAATAAAAATTCAAAAATCATCATTGTCGATCAGGATCAAGAAGCACCTACAAGAAGATTAAAACAAAAGAAGAACTTTGAGCTGCAACCAACCAATACAAATCCAAAAGTCTCCAGCAACAATCAAGATCAAGAAAGCACATACAAGAACATTCAATAAGAATTCATCAAGATCCAAGAGTATCTGCTACAAAACCAAAAAGGTAAGAAAACACAAATCACAAACACATAAATAGCAACTGTACCAAGCACAATTATAATCACAATCACAACTAATCACTCCTACTTGACACCTAAAGAGGTGAGAGTAGTATTGGGCACTACTAGAGAGTGTTAAATACACTTAACATGACTAGAGAGTGTTAAGAACCCTTAACACTGCTAGAGAGTGTTAATCGGGTGAGGGTAGCGTTACTACTTTGCACAACACTAAGTAGGTGATCATAGCACTACCTAAAACCCTAATTAGGTGAGGGTAGCATTGCTATTTTGCATGACACCAAGTAGGTGATCGTAGCACTACCTAAAATCCTAGTCAGGTGAGGATAACATTGCTACTTTGCACGACACCAATTAGGTGATCCTAGCACTACCTAAAACCCTAATCAGGTGAGGGTAGAATTGCTAGTAAACCCTTAACACTGCTAGAGAGTGTTAAGTATCCCTTAACATTAATAGAGAATGTTAAGAACCCATGATACTACTAACGAGTATCAAGTACGACGCCCATTGCATTTGCATATGCATGCTTATATATCATATGCCTGATTGTATATCATTATCACATGCTTGTCTCACTCGCTTGAATCATCTTGTGTGAAGAAATGCATCTTTGTGTATATCCCAAGTCATATCATTCTATGTATATCTTAAACTGCATCATTGTACATGGATAAAAAAAAGCATCACTACCACATTCATATGAAACTTGCATTCATTCTTTGCGTGAATCCTGAAATTGCATCATGCATTTTACATTTTACATTGCATTATACATTTCGCACTATATCTCGCATCTCGCATATATCATTATCATTTTTGTGTGAATCCCGAAAATGCATTTTGCGTGAATCCCAAAATTGCATCTTGCATGAATCCAGAAATTGCATCTTGTGTGAACCCTGAATTGCATTCTTATGTGAACCCCAAATTGCATATTGCATGCATCCCAAACTAAATCCTATATGATAGTTGACCCACCAAGCAACAACAAAGATCGAATCACAAACAATAAAAACCAGACAAACATCCAAACATAACACAACACTCAAGTAATTGCCTCTCTCCTCAGAAAACTTTTTTGCATCTCTGCATTTGCTTCACGTGTACTGACATCAGCACTAGGAGGCTATGCAACACATGAGAAGTAGGGGGCAACTATCATACATCAGATTTTGAATGTCCCTAAAAAGGTCCAATAATGAAAACATTCCTTCGAACATGATAAGTGTCTGTTCATTTGCACCGCCTCTGAAGCATGCTGAGAATCTGAAAAGCCTGAACCAAGCAAAATTAACTTCTAAATCATTAAGTCATACCCCAATTTTACGAATTATGAATTATCAGAATGATAAGTAGCTCATTTCAAGCAACCATCACTCAAAATGTGCAACTTGTCAAACCGGTGTTCATCTCGTAAGACCGGAGTTCAACTTCGTGAAAATCAGAAGCTGATTTTGACAAAACAGACATCGAAAACACATTCGTGAGCCCTTAAAACTTCTAAAAGTGACCCCAGAATAGTGCGCGTAATCCCGAGAAGTAGCGCGTGATCACATTCAAACACATTTTGCTCACGCGTGAAAATTGAAGCCGATTTTGACAAAACGGACATCGAAAACAAGTCCAAAAGGTCTGTAAACCCTAAAAAACACCCTTAAAAATAGTGCAATCAGAGCCCGGGAAGGCCGCGTGATGCGCGTGATCACATGCCCTAGTCCGTGATCACACGCAAATGCGCGTGATCACACTCCCTAGGCTCATGATCATGCACACCAGAGGCATGATCATGCACATTTTCCATACTTTTTCACACATTTTTAGGCATTTTTCCCTATAAATAGAGGTCTCTACCTCCTATTTTGATAAGAGGAGAGCCAAGAAAGAAAAGGCAAGAGCTGGAGGAGCCTACACACACTGAAACACTGTCAAATTGAAGACTTAGAAGTCCTAGTTCACACACTTTTAACTCTCTTTCTATATTTTTTGTAGGATTTTTTAGACTGCTTTTGCTCCAAACCCACCCTCATCTTTGTCAAAGCATGCTTCAAAGGTATACAAATTTACATTCTATACGTCATTTTTAACCTCTCAATGAGGAAAGCTTGAAAATCCCATGAAGCTAAAGTTTCAAAACCTCAAAAATGAGCTCAGTCGAATTTGAGAACCAAATAATCATTTTTGTATGTTTATTTTACTGTTTCGCATTTTACTTTATTACTGCCAGTAGTTGAGAAATTGTTATGATTGTGTGATGAGACTGATAATTTGCATGCTTATTGAATAATCCTTGCTTCGTTTGCTCATAATTAACTGTCATTTTGCATCCATATGCATTTAATAAATACGAAAGCTAACTTATCTAAGCTAAAGCTTTGATATTTCAGTCCAATAATGCAATCATCATTATTTACTGTTTATCTCATCATTAGAAATGCTTTATAATAATTCTTGCAAGAGCATGAACTACGTGCATCTGTTTAATCATTCATGATGCATGAATCATCTTTATTATGCTTACATACTGTTAGAGTGGCTGAATAAATAGAATTACACATAGTTGTGTTAACCTCTATCTTGCAGGTGTTTTCTAGATTAGGACTAGATTTACATTCCTACAATCTTCTTTTCCTTTTTCAAATGTATTTACTCGGAAAGCCTTGTAAATAATTATGTTGAATCTCTAGTACTTTTCGTTATTATCAATATGCTTGTGTGAATGCATAAATATCAACTATCATTACTGAAACTAAGGTGCTGATGTAGCCGTATATTGAGTATTATATTAAGAAATAGTCAAAAAGTATATGAGATCTCTTGGGCTCAGAATCTCTGCTGGGGACGATACTCGTTGAGTGACCTGATGTCGTCCCTTTCATATTTTCCTGGTTTTCTAAAAACCATGTGGCGACTCCAAACACAAAAGCATCTCATATCCCCCTGAGATCAACCATTTGTTTTTGTCTCGTAAACGGAACGGATGTCCCATTCGGCAAAGTTGTCATGTCCCTCGGAATCCTCAAAATCCAAAAGGTTGCTCATAAGATCATGTGGTATTTAAGTATCTTATGAACAAGAAGGATTCCAAGCCAAGGCTCATTAGATGGGTGCTTCTACTGCAAGAGTTTGATATTGAGATCAAAGAAAAGAAGGGATCCAAAAATGTTGTAGCTAATATCTCTCGAGATTGGGATTGGAATTAGAAGAAGGAGAGGAAGAGCCTATCAAGGAAATATTTCCAGATGAAATGCTCTTGGCAATTAAAAGTTGGGATGTTCCTTGTTTGCTGATATAGCCAACTTCCTCTCAAGTGGCGAGTTTCTAGAAGAATTCACTAAGGAGCAAAAGAAGAAGCTAATCCAAGACTCCAAATCGTACTTATAGGATGATCCTTTTATGTGGAAGTTGTGTAATAATAGCATGCTAAGGAGGTGCATAGCAAGAAGTGAGATTTGGTCAATTTTGCAACATTGTCACAGAATGGTCAATGGTGGCCATTTTGGTCCACAAAGAACAACTGCTAAAGTAGTTGAAGTAGGTTTTTTTGGCCTACATTCTTTAAGATGCTTGAAACTTTGTACTCAATTGTGATGCACGCCAAAGAATTGGAAACATTTCAAAAAAAATGAGATGCTTCAATAAGGAATTTTAGAAGTCAAAATATTTGATGTTTGGGGCATTGATTTCATGGGGCCATTCCCTATGTCAGAAGGAAACAAGTACATACTTGTTTCTATGGATTATGTGTCAAAATGGGTAGAAGCTCAACCTTGCTCTATAAATTATGCAAGGGTTGTTTACAAATTTTTAAAGAAGCTTTTCTCTCGTTTTGGAATGCCTAAAGCTATCATAAGTGATGGGGGAACGCACTTTTACAACAAAAATATGGAAACATTATTGGCTTGTTGTGGAGTGAAGCGTAAAGTAGCAACACTTTATCACCCTTAAACGAGTGGGCAAGTTGAGGTTAGCAATCAAGAGCTGAAAAAGATCTTAGAAAGAACAATAAGCAAGTCTAGAAAGGAGTGGACAAGGAAGCTTGATGACACTTTGTGGACATATAGAACTGCTTACAAAACACTTATTGGAATGTCTCCATATAGGTTAGTTTATGGCAAAGAATGTCATCTTGCAGTTGACTTTGAACACAAGGCTTATTGGGCAGTCAAAGCATTGAATTATGACTTCAAGAAAGCAGTGGAAAAGAAAATTTTACAATTAAGTGAACCCGAAGAAATTAGAGAAGCTGCATATGAGAACTCAAGGATTTATAAGGAGCGTAAAAAGAGGTGGCATGATGCAAAGGTCAAGATCAAAAGGTTTAAAGAAGGAGATTGAGTGTTATTGTTTAATTCAAGGCTCAGATTATTCCCAAGAAAGCTGAAAAGTATATGGTCAAGACCATTTATGATGTCTCATTCATATCCTTATGGAGTTATGGAATTATACAACACTTAAGGAGAAAAATTCAAAGTAAATGGATAGAGATTAAAACTATACCATGGAGGCACATTGGAGAATTTTTATCAAATTGCCTATTTAAAAGATTCAATTGAGTGATGAGCACTGTGGTCTAGCTTATGGACCTTAAACAAGCTCTTCTTGGGGGCTCAACCAAGTCTTTTATTTTGTTTAATTTGATTCTATGTTAATTTTCTTTCTCATTTAATTTTCTTTCTTTATTTAGTTTAAAAACTCATGATTTTCATCGTAGTGATTTTTTTTTCAGGAAATGCAGAAGAGGGGCTGATTAGACTTCTGAGATTCAGTGAAGATTTTGATAGCCTTAGAGTATTAAAATGAAAAAGAGGTCTCCTAGACAATTGAAGTAGACATATTGATCTTTTTGAATTGATCTTACTTGCTAAAATTAGAGCTTATTTGGGTTTTCAAAGCATGAGTCGAAGTCAACATATGTAGCTTTCACTTTCAGTTGTGCAGCTCTTAGTATTTTAGCAATATTATCATACATCAAATTTTGAATGTCCCCAAAAAGGTCCAGTGATGAAAATATCACTCCGAACTTGACAAGTGGCTGTTCAATTGCACCACCTCTGAAGCATGCTGAGAATCTGAAAAAGCCTGAACCGAGCAAAATCAACCTCTGAATCATTAAGTTACACCCCAATTTCATGAAATACGAATAATAATAGTGGTAAGTCACTCATTTTAAGCAAATTTGCTCAAAATGAGCAATTCATCAGACTGGTGCTCAATTCATGAGACTGAAGTTCAACTTTGTGAAAATTAGAAGTCAATTTTGACAAAACAGACATTGAAAACACATCCGTAGGCCCTTAAAACTTTCGAAAGTGATCCTGGAATAGTGCGCCTAACGCCAAGAAGTAGCGAGTGAGCAAATTTACAGCGTGATCACGCGCAAACATATCTTGTTCACGCATGAAAATGGAAGCCGATTTTGATAAAACGAACCTTGGAAATTCGTTCGAAAGGTCCAGAAACCCTAAAAATCACCCCTAAAATAGCACGATCAAAGCCTGGGAAGGCCGCGTGAGACGCGCAAGAGCGCGTGATCATATGGTTGGGTGCGTGATCACACACTAGGATGCATGATCACTCGCCAAGGACTCATGATCATGCATAATTGCGCATGATCATGTGCCCCAGGGCCATGATCATGCCTCGACTCATGATCATGCATAATTGCGCATGATCATATGCCCCAGGGCCATGATCATGCCTCCCGGGGCATGATCACATGTTCCAAAGGCATGATCACAAGTCCCAGATGCATGATCACACGCCCCAGATGCATGATCACACGCCCCAGATGCGTGATCACGCGCCCCAGATGCCTGATCACGCATATTTTCATAATTTTTTGGGCACATTTCCCTATAAATAGAGGTCTCTACCTCCCATTTCAACCACGGCCAGAGCCAAGGCAAGAGCCATAGTAAAAAAAAAAGGCAAGAGCCAAAAAGCCACACACACACACACATTGAAAGACTATTGAATTAAAGGCTTAGGAGCCCCAATCCACACACTTTTAGCCCACTTTCTACATTTTTCATAGGATTTTTAGACCATTTTTAAACCAAACTCACCCTTATCTTTGTCAAAGAACGCTTCAAAGGTATATGAATTTGCATCACACACGTCATTTTCAACCTCTCGATGAGGAAAGCTTGAAAATCTCGAAGCTAAAGGTTCAAAAACACAAAACAAGCTCAGTCGAATCTGAGGACCAAATAATAATTTTTGCACGTTTATTTACTATCCTACATTTGATTTTATCATCGCCAACAATTGAAAAATTATTGTTAGTGTGTGATGAGACTGGCAATTTGCATGCTGATAGAATAATCCCTGCTTTATTTTGCTCATAATTAACTGTCATTTTACATCAATATGCATTCAATAAGCGTGAAAGCTCCTTGTCTAACTAGAGCTTCAATATTGCGGTCCAACGATGCAATCATCATTAGTTACTATTTATCTCATCATTTAGAAATGCTTTATAATAATTCATGCTAGAGCATATATTACGTACATCTATTTAATCATTCATGATGCATCAATCATCTTCATTATGCTTATATGTTGCCCGAATGGATGAATAGATGGATTGCACATAGTTGTGTTAACCTCTATCTTGAAAGTGTATTCTAGATTAAGACTAGATTTACATTTCCGCATTTTTCTCTTTCATATGTATTTACTCGGAAAGCCTTGTAAATAATTATGCTAAATTTCTCGTACTTTCCATTATTATCAATGTGCTTGTGTGAATGCATCTATATCAGTTGTCATTACCAAAACTAGGGTGTCGCGGTAGCCATATATTGAGTATTAAAATGAGAAATAGTCAAAAAGTATATGAGATCTACCGGGCTCAGAATCTCTGCTGGGGATGATACTCATTGAGTGACCTGATGCCATCCCTTTCGTCTTTTCCTGGCTTTCAAAAAACCAGGTGGTGACTCCAAACACAAAAGCGTCTTGCATCCCCCCTGAGACCAAACATTTTGTCCCTGTCCCGTAAATGGAATGGATGTCCCATTCAGCAAAGTTACCATGTCCCTTTGAAACAAAATCAGGTCAATCACAATGGCGACTCCACTAGGGACTCTGGTTAGAGAGATAAATTTCAAAAATGACTATTTCTCATTACTTAATACTTAATCATGTGGAGCCCTCCACCATTGCATTTGCACTACACAATCACACGTGCACCCTTGGTCCCTATCAACCGACAATGATGAAAAGTGATCCACTATGGTTCCACATGAGTCATAGGGTGACCGATTCAGATTTGTCACCTTTAGCCTTTACTTGTGGTTTCGCCGGACTCATCTTACCGGAGTATGTGACCCCAAGTCCTTAAAGGGGGCAACCTGGGTTATCAAAAGAATGATAGACTCACTGACCGAAGTCTGTAACCCTAGTCATAGGGGGGCATTCTAGCTAAAGAAACCCTTAGCCTTATACCCTCGACTTACCCTATGTAAATAAACCAATAGAAATCTCCACTAGGATCCCATAAAGCTTTGCATGCTAGCCCTGATGCTGTCTGTTTAACTTGACATTTACAAATGCCATGACACTTTTAGTTTCCATCACCGATTGACATCATTACGTCCGTTCTCATAGACTGCTCACACTTAGATTGTGTGATCTTTATTTACCTTGCACAAGCCCGATGTGCAAGGAATGATAAGAATCATTCACCTCAGTATGGATAACCTGTGAGAACTGGCAATAGTGATATCTTTCGACGACTGAACCTACGAGCGTCGTCCATTTGTCCTTATTAGATCAAATAGATGGGTCAGGAATTTGACTAGATTACAGACATTTATGTTGAAAGAATAAAATCGTAAACGCTTGAACAATAATTTCATGCCTCTTGGTAAACATATCGAATATCGAAGTGGGGACACAAAACTAGACCCCTCTTGTTGACTATAGCCCCTACACACACGGGCATGTAAGGACTATAAATGCCATTTATGACCTAACAACTCATCCTCATATTGGCATTATACGTTTATCTCAAGTGCATTTGAACATCGTTCCTTAGTTTACCTCTTGATTCTCATCAAAATAAATTGAAACAACCTAGTCTAAGAGTGGAACCATAGTCCCCTACTAATTATCGGGTCAAAACCCATCTAGGAAAGAGATTTAATAACTTGGTAGAGCAAAAAGGTTAGAAGCGAGAGCTTGCTTGTGATTGGTTTGTTCCTTGTTAAGGAAAGGTAACAATCTCTTACATAATCATGCATACATGACATACACATAGACAACATATACTAACCACATCTTTTGCAGCCAAATGCATCCATCATAATTAGGCTATGCATGAGCACATCATGCATACATGCTAATTTTATTCTTTTGCAGGCGCATATCATGCATGCATCATTCATCATTTGTTTATTCTATCTCACTAATGTGCAGCAAACTAGATCTTAACATGAGTGACCATGAGCCTGAGTCTTCTCGCTAGAATCATAGAAAGATGAGGGCAACGATTCATAGCTTCCTTAAAGATGGCAACGTGGTCAAAAACCTCCAAGCCTAAACAAGTCTCAAAAGACATTTTCTACACAACCTTAACAAGGCTGACTGGTAAAGCCTACAATCCTATGGAATGCTATGCCTTAAAACTTTCCAGTATGTATGCCTTGACCACGACCTCTTACATGCAGCAATGTTGTTCTGGGATCCATATGAGCATGTGTTCTAAATCAATGCTATACAGTTGTGTCCATTATACGAGGAGTTTAGTGCCATTGCAGGATGCACCCTTACCGTAACCAAGGAGACAATCTTCATTGACCAAGATATCAAATATCTTGGACTTAGATCAGCACTTTTTGACCTAAGCCCATAAAAGCTTGATGAGTTAGTTACTACAAACAAACAACTGATTCCTTTACAGCTCTTGAATGCTTGTACGATAAAGGAGCTAATAAGCCTGCCATGGACACGACTTCTCACTTGCTACCTTTTCACTCAATACTTCACAGTGTCACACGATGAATTGGGAGATTACAAGATACTCCAATTAATCAAAGGTATAGAATGTGGAATGACTCACTTCCTACTAATCTTGGCAGAAACCATTTAGGGCCTGGATGATTACAGAACTGGAAAGTGTTCAAGCTTTACTAAAAGCCCCTTGCTACTTCAGATCTGGCTACAAAAGAAGCTAAGCCTTCTGGAAAAACCTATTGGTAATTAGATGAAATACTAACCAAGAAACCACCAAAAAAGACACATCAAAGATATCAATGGTTGCTCAGCATATATCTCAGTCGAGCAATGGATTGAAAGTATAAAAAGCATCCCAAAAGAGATGATAACTTGGAGGTGCCCTTGGTAGAGACTGGAGCATGTGACTTTATGCACGTATGTGAACTACATAACAATCTTAGGATTCAAATCATGCACCCACTACTACCCAGCATTGGTAACATGATAGTATAGGGTAAAACAATACGTGCCATCTAGGCCTGCGGACTTCTCAGGAGGAAGATTATCTTAAAAAGTCATCGACCATTTCAGAACAACATGGCGAAGGAAAATTATTCATCATTTTACCACCAGTGATTAGCACGATCTTACTAACAAGATTTATAAGCAGTGGGTGATCCGCAGATAGAAGCACCTGTTAATATAGAGGACATTAGCTTTTTCCTTTATTTGAAATTAATGATGTAATGAACTCTAAAGTTAACGCAATGAAATCAAATTTTGTTTACTTGTTTGATGTCTTTTCTGATGGTAGTGTGCATTGAATTGATCAAAACACTTGCATATTTGACATTTATTCCATATGCACTAAACCATTTAACATTGGCACAGAAAATGAACCACGCATTTTGCATATTTTGAAAGATGTTACCCCTGAAAAAAAGAGAGAAATTAATAAAATATTCAAAAGTATTTTCTTGGACATACGAAGACATGCCCGACATCAATAGAGACATCGCTCAACACTACATCCCCACCAAAGAAGGGTGTAAACCAGTAAAGCAAAAGCTAAGAAGGCTCATACTAGAATGGGCTCAATTCGGAAAAGAAGACATCAAAAAGCAGATCGAGGCTAAATTTCTAGAGGTGGTAGACTACCCAGAGTGGTTAGCAAACATCATCCTAGTTCCAAAGAAAGATGAAAGGGTCAAAATTTATGTCGACTACAGATATCTAAATAAAGCATGCCCAAAGGATGACTTCCTTTTACCTCACATAGATGTGTTGATAGACAACGCTGCCTCCTGCGCAATGTATTCCTTCATGGATGGGTTTTTTAGATATAATTAGATTTTGATGGCCATTATTAACAAAGTAAAAATGTCCTTCATTATAGAATAAGGTGCTTACTATTACAAGGTAATGCCCTTCGGCCTAAAAAATGCAGGTACAACCTACCAAAGAATGGTGACAGCCATGTTCCATGAGATGATACACAAAGAAGTTGAGGTGTATGTAGATGACATGATGGTTAAGTCAGAAACTAGAGAAGGGCATCCAGCTGCTCTTGAGAAATTCCTCTTAATGGTTGAAAAGTACAACCTTAGGCTTAATCCCAAAAAGTGCATATTCGGGCTAACTTCAGGTAAAATGATGGGGGATATTATTAGCCAGAATGGAATCAAAGTGGATCCAGATAAAGAAAAAGAAATTAGAGAAATGCCAGTGCCAAAAACAGAAAAAGAAATCAGAGGGTTTCTAGGGAAGCTATAGTTCATAAGTAGGTTCATCACCAAATTAACATCAGTTTGCAAGCCTATCTTCAAGCTACTTAGAAAAGATCAGCCAGTCATATGGAATGAACAGTGTCATCTAGCATTCGATAAGATTAGAAACTACCTACCCAATCCACTAGTTCTAAAACCACCCAAGTCCGAGTTGCCATTAACCTTGTACCTAGCCATTGAAGGGAGTGCAATCAGTGCAATGCTAGCCTAAGAGGGAGAAGGAAAAGCAGAACACGCATCTACTATCTGAGCAAGAAAATGCTGCCTTATAAGGAAAAGTACAGTCAAGTCAAACAGATATGTCTAGCAATGGTATGGCCAATGAAGAAGCTCAGACATTACTTTCAATCATACAAAATTCAAGCTGTCCAAAATGGATCCTATGAAGCATCTCTACAAAGCTCCATCCCTAGTGGGAAAACTGGCCAAATGGCTCATTCTACTTACAGAATTTGATATGCAGTACCTGACTAAGAAGACAGTAAAAGGGAGAGCAGTCACTGAATTCCTAGCCCTCAACCTGATTCCAGACTCAGAAGAAATTCAACTAGACTTCCCATATGACCTCAGCACAGCCATCGAGGTGTAGGGATATCAAATGTACTTTGATGGAGCAGTCAACCAATTTGGGGTAGGAGTCGGGATCATACTCTTAACACCAAAAGGCAAAGTGGTGCCAATTGCTAAAAAGCTAGGATTCAGAGTTACGAACAATAAGGCAGAATATGAGGCATGTGCACTTGGCATGGAAGCTTTGATAGCTTTGGGAGTGACAAAAGTTGAAATATTTAGGGATTCCATGTTGGTAATCAATCAGACAACAGAAGAATGGGAACTAAAAGAACAACACTTGAGGCCATACCTGAGCCACCTGCAGCAGCTCGCCTTATCTTTCCAGAAATGTAAATTCATCAATCTTCCTAGAAACCATAACCAAATGGTAGACGCACTCACTTCCCTAGCATCAGTATGGGAAGGACCAACCAAAATGCCCATGAAGCCTCTAATCCTACTCAAATCAGAACAACCTAGCCATAAATACCTCAGAATAGCAAAAGCAAGAGCAGACAACAAACCGTGGTTTTACGATATACAACAATACCTCACGAAGAGAATTTACCCTAAGAAGGCAGTCAAAAAAGATAAGGCAGTTATCTGACAATTGGCATCGAAGTTCACCTGACACTAGGGTGTATTATAAAGAAGAACCTCAGACAAGGTACAACTCAAATGCTTGGATGATATAGAAGCTACTAGAGTAATGGAAGAAGTACATGAGGGTGTTTTTGGTCCACACATGAATGGCGCCATTCTAGCTAAGAAGTTAATGAGACAAGGGTTCTTTTGGATGACGATGATGGAAGACTATATCAGATTTGTAAGGATATGCCACAAGTGCCAAATTCACTGGGATATTAGCCATCTTCCCCTAACAAAGATGCACTCTATCTCTTCTCCGTAGCCCTTCTCAGCATGGGGGTTAGAAATAATCAGAGAAATTCACCTGACAGCCTTGAAGGGACACAGGTTCATCCTAGTAGCAATCGACTACTTCACAAAATGGGTCGAAGAAGAATCATACGCAAAACAAGCTGTATGGTTTATCAGAAAAAACCTATTATGCCGATATGGGATTCCCCATCACATAATTTCAGATAACGGTATTCAGTTCCAAGGGGAAGTAAGGGAATTACTAAGGAGTTATAAGGTGGAACATCATAAATCCTCATCTTACCGACCACAAGCAAACGGGGTGGTAGAAGCTGCAAATAAAAACATTAAAAAGATCTTATCAAAGATGACTCAGACCTATTGTGATTGGGCAGATAGACTACCATATGCATTATGGGGATATAGAACAACAGGCAGAAATTCAATAGGAGCCACTCCTTTCTTACTAGTATACAGATCTGAAGCAGTACTCCTAGTGGAAATGGAAATCAAATCGCTACAAATAGCAATTGAATCCAAACTGCCTGAAGCACAATGGACTTAGCAAAGGCATAATAGTCTCACTACTCTCGACATCAAACACTCAAAGCACTGTATCATATGCAGTTGTATCAAGCTCGACTGGCTAGAGCCTTCAATAAGAAAGTTAGACACAAGAGTGTGAAAGCAGAAGACTAGGTGCTAAAGCAAGCCAAACAGAACATCTCAAACCTTAGAGGGAAGTTCAGGCCAAATTGGGAAGGCCTATATCTGGTCAAAACCGTCCTATCAAGAGGAATTGTCAAGCTGATGGATTCTAAAGGAAATGAGTTCTTTGAACCTACCAACACACCGCTTGAAGAAGTACTATGTCTAGAGAAAATACATAAATTAAAAAAAGCCCATCTAGTACGAAGAACTCTTAAAAGAGACGCTTTAAGCAAAAGAGGGAAAAATTAAAAAAAACCTAGACAGGCGCAAAGAGCTCTGAAAGGAGACGCCCTATACAAAAGAGGGAAAAATAAAATAAAGAGGTAGATGAGGTGGAATAGTCAAACAGAATAGTCACAGATACATGAAAAAATGTCACAATTAGGAACACACAAGTCAGTCAATCCATGATACAATAATAACAGCCATTAGTACATAATACAGCATAGGGGACAGATGCCCAAATACAACAACCCAAGTCCACAACCTCGGGAAAATAATACAACATTGGACAACCACAGCCAAAAGCCTATACCTAGCCTCCAAACAAATACATCGACTATGGATGCCATCAAAAGCAAGAGCTGAATCCACTCAAGCGTCCCCATCATCCGAATCAGGCTCTACATCCTCTGTACCCATCTGAAAGGCTGCCAGCTGCACGTGAAGTTGATCGATCAACTCATGATAAGATGCTCACTCCCTTTCCCACTCACAAATAGCATGATTATGCTCATTCTGCATTAGACGAACATCATAAATCACATTTCATGCATTCATAAAAACACATGCATAAAACAAGTACAAATCAATAAAAGAAGAAAGTAGTACGCTCTGTGAGCAAGTAAACTCCATGAAATACTCATGCACGTTGATCGTAGTAGTATACCAAGACTGAGTAGTTGAAATAGGCACTTGTAAGGAAAAAGAAATCAGATAATGAACAAAGCAAAAGGAAGAAACTCGCAAAGTTAAAAGACTAACATGAGTGGCATCCGTAGGCACTACACCCGAAAATGGTGTACCCACTCTAGGCAAAAGGGAAATGAGCTCCCGCTCCAGTAATTGTAAGCCTATACAACATCTGAGGCGTTGCACTCACAAAATCACCAAGAACAGCACTGCTAGGTCACACACGACTGGCATGTGCTATCCCATCAGTCCCAGGGCCACTCTCCTCGTCAAAACGAGAGGAATCTAATTTCCTTCGACGACGTCCAGAATTTAGCAAATAAGACTCTCATAACTCATATCATTTATAGTTTAATACTAACAAAGTTTGCTACATGCTTGCATGAAAATAGGAAAATACAGCTCAGAAGTATACCGGGTCAGAGGAAGCTACCCTAGAAGCAAAACGACCTTGGGATGACTGCGAAGTCCCTGCTCAAGAGCCCGAAGGCTGCGAAGGATCCAACTGAGGAGGTGGAGGAGGAATAAACTCACTGGCCACAAAATCAATCAATTGTGGCAATAAAGTCATCATATAAGAGAAATGAGCTCCCTCCAGGAAATCCTCAAAGGGATACCCTCTCTCAGCTTTGTCAATCTCCTCTGCAATGAGCTCTCGATCCCAAAATGTGTCCCCAGGGGGAGCAACAGGAACTCTCCTCATAAACGGTCCATCCCACCAGCGATAGACCCACTCACCCAAATACCATACCTTATCAATAAGATCGGACAATAAGACCCTCCTCAGTGTCAAGCACCAAGCCACTCCCATCTCGATCGACTAGTCCTATCGCTCCATCCACCAGCATGGACGAATCCTGTCAGGCGATTTCCGCAAGTGTACGGATCGAACAAGTAATATAATGATAAGTAAAGTATCATTCCCACAGGGAAGGAGTAATTTCTATGCACTAGTTATGGCTATATATACTGCGAGCTAATACAATCAAAGATTAATGGTGAATGTTGAACTAAAGATAAGATAAACTATGAAATTAACTACAAGGAAAATTCAGGGTTAAAAACTAGAGCTTGGAATTCGCTCGCCAGGCACTTACTCGGATTACAGGATTCAATCTAGACAATCTATTTATTTCAATCAAGGGTAGCTTATTCTGTTGTTCCTGAGGCTTCTCTCAAAGTCACTCAGGCA
>CATIWM010198865.1:0-19391 GCA_949671775.1 Mallotus repandus | reverse complement strand
TTTCATATTTGTACTAATTATTTATAATGTAAATTAAATGCATAAAATTTATTTTTATAAATCATAACAAAATAAATATTATTTTAAATTATAATTAACAATTAAATAATTATAAATAGTTAAAGTAAGTACTAATATATACTATTGATAATATCATAACTTCTAATATTTTCATTGTGGTCGATGTTTTTAATAATTTTATAAAATAATTTTTATTAAGTTAATGTCAATTTTTTATTTTGAATATAAGTAAATGTTAATTCTTTGGAGTTAAAAAAAAAAAATTTAATAAACATATTTTTAAATAATGTAATTGTTGTTGTTGATAAAAAAAGTTATAAACTAAAACATAAGCTATCAATTTTAAAATTTAACCAATCACTATTATCGCACCTATTAAGGAGTGAGCAATTGACAGTTACCATATCTTTTAATTGGAATGAAGTTCAATTCACCCTTTAAACTTTTTGAGAAAGTTAAAACTACCTTTTTTGACATTTTTCATTAATTTATCTGTTGAATTTTATAATAAAAGTCAAAATAATCCTAAAAATTTCATTTATACCCATATTTTATAATATATAAAAAAAATATCACAATAAAAATTATATAAAAAATGCATAAAAGTTTAGTTAATTAGTCCATATATTCGAAAAAATATTTAGTAAAAAATTAAAATTTTATTTTTTTAAAATCATACCCAAGGCCTAAAATATATTTATAATATGTTATGTTACTTGATTAATTTATTTATTCACCAGTAATTTTTAATAATTTTAAAATATCAAAATTTATTTTATTTACTTATATTATTAATTTTTTTATTGATATATATACTATCAAAATATTTTAACATTATGTGTCAAAAATTTTGAAGTATTTTAATATTTATATGACATATTAATTTACACACAAATAATATTATTTTAAATTATTCATACTTTTTAATATTAATTAGTTGTATTAAATACATTAAAATTACATTTAATTTAATTATTGATGATATAAGAAATAAAAAGAAGAAATTAATCAGTTAATAGTGGCATTCATGCATATATTCAATAACATATTAAGGATAAATATGTCATTTTATGTTAATTAATGTTTCTTTTAGATAGAAGGGGGAAATTGTTTAACAAATCAAACTTAAAGGGGTTTTTAGTTAATTTTTGAAACATGAAGGATGGACTAGTAATTAGACCCTAACCTCATGGGGGTAATAGTAATTATCCCAAAAAATTATATAATTGATAAAATTTATTATTAAATGTTTAAAAATAATAAAAATAAATAAATAATCATTTAAAACGTTAAACATTTATATAATTATTTAAATAATATATTCATGTGCATTTTAAAAAGCAACAAAAATATTATAAGATCTAGATTTCACTTTAACAAAAATATTATAAGACCTAAATTTTACAAATAATAAAAAATTATGGAGAACAATAAAATCAATGAAATCATTATAAAATAAAAATTTAAATTGATTCGTACTTTTTTTATAGTTTTGATTAGTAGCTTCTTAATAAAAAAAAAGAAATTGAAATGATATGCTGAAGGTAAAAAAATAAAAAATAAAAAGTGCTCTTTTAAAGACATGTATTTTTATTGTTACAAGTCTTTAACCTACTCTCAGCTAGGTTAATAAAAATAGACTTAATCATTAAGAGAGTTAAATGTTAATCTTGAACTTTTAAAGTTTATCAAACAAGAGTAAAGAGAATTAATATATTATAAGAGTAACATTTAACCATTTTTAACTTCCATTTGATCACACCTTTAGTTGATTTTTTTTTTAATTATAATTATTCCATTTTTATGTGAAAGAGAATTTAACTTTCTAACCACTTAATTTAATTTAATAGATAATGATAAATTCCATTGACTGTTTGAAGAAGAACCCAAGTGTACGATGATGAAATTTTGGAAAAATAAATGGCAGTCACTTCACTAGTACCCTGGCCTTTACTCTCTACGCGTCTCCTAGTCATTTTCTAAATAGATCGTCAATGCAAACCCAACAACCAAAACACAGAAAAATTCCATATTGTTTTGACAATGGTAAATATTAATTAGTCACTTCATTAATGTGCTGGAATATTCAGTTGTACATATTACTGTTTTCTAGATTCATGTTTGAAATGGTCAATATTTTCACATGATGATAATGATCCAACGAAATTAACGCTTAATTATAAGTGGGTTTGCTTGTTCACATTCTATTGGATTTTATATATTTTGATTGAACATTGTTTTGTCATCCACTTTGGAAGTAAATTGACATGCTTCTTCATTCTTGTCAAAGCCGGTAGAAACTTCTTCTTTTGATATTTCTGTTCACACGTTTGTATGACTTGAATATTCATATATGGCTATCAAATTTTAGTCATTTTAATCCGCAAGATGATGATTATTATTATTATTATTATAATAAAAAAAGTTTATTCCCATTAAAAAAATTTTAAAATTTTTATTTTCATTTGAAGTTAGCGGAAATCACGGGAAATTGATTTTAATTATTAAGACTTTAACATTTTTTTTAATTAATATTTAGATCGAAATTTACAATAGAAAAAATCCTCCTATTTAAAAAATTAAATAAAATAAATTCTACAATCAGCGATAATAGAACTTAAATTTTATATCTAATGATGCTTTTGAAAAAAGTTGATCAATAGACCATTTTTTCAACCTTTTGAGTTGTTAACTGGTTTGAACCGTTGGTTTTCAAAGCTCACTACATTTTAATTAATTTGGTTCAACTCAGAAAAAAATCACAAAGGCGAAAAAATATTCTAATAACTTTTTCAATATGACTGCATATATTATAATTTAAATCTAAACATCGTTTTAAGTAAAAATATATTTTGTCATTTGATTCCTTGTGGGTAATCTTTTTGAGTTTTTTTTTTAATCATCAGTATTCAAAGTTTACTGGATTCTAAATTATTCGGGTTGACCTAGGTAAGACAACAAGGGCTACAAGCGTCTCCCATCAACTAATTTAACGTGGCTGTATATACTGCAAAGGTCTCCCAACAACTAATTTAATACGGCTGCAGATACTTTTTTGAGTTTTTTTTTTAAACAACTAGTACAAATGGTTAAATTTCCCCGCTAAGGGGGAGAAAGGGGGGTGGGGGTTATAATTTTGCTCTCCTCAACTGGATGTCCATACATTTTGTCACTTGAACAACTCGTGGAGAACACCTTTTTGAGTTATTTAATTTTATTGTTGTGGCTCAATTTGTAGTTTAAGAGCGAAGGTATCTTCAAAACTTAAGTTGTTTCTGTAACCTTGTAACATGCCTTATACACAGTTGGTGAAATTATTTAGTACACTAATTGCAATTGATCGTTGATGATTGGACAAGAGGAATTCATTTGTGTTAAATTATAATTTGATTTTTTTTTTTTTGGACTAGTCTTCCACAACTTTAATTTGTGTCTGTAACATAAGGTTGGGCGGTTTTTCGGTTGAATTTAGGTATTAGGTTGTGTCTATATATAATAATAATTTCTTGTTTAATAAGGCTAATGCTAATGCTTTTCTTTTGTTTGTGGTTGGCTTGGTAGGCTGTTTTTGTTGGAGCACATGTGTGTCAATGCTCATTTGCTGCAGTCATCTGTTCTGTTCTCTATGTTTATGAGGTGATCAATAGTTATAGGGTGGGGATTGAGGATATTTTCATCTCCATGGCTCTTTTTATCTTGTGGCTTTTCCACTTTAATCCGTAAAAGATAACAAAAAAGTTGAGATTTCGAGCATCTCAAAACATATTGGCATTGATCATTGATGAGGATATGTGGATATTTCTAAGTTACTGTGCTAATACTTAAATAATCCAGTCGTTAAATTTATATCACAAATGTTGGAGATTAAAAGTTGAAATTTCTATAGTTTTTTTTTAGTTTTTTTAGTTCAAAGGTATTTCTAATTCCATAAGTAGTTAAGTGGTCTTTTTAAGATTATTGTAAGGTATAAGGTTCAAATTTTTCATCATCGATTTGTAGAATAAATAAGAGAGCTACTTTTTATTATATAGTTCATCAATATTTAGATTATATAACATTTTTATTAATGAAAAAATATTTTAAGTGAGGTTATATGTACTAATTAAAATTATATCTATCTTTTGAGTGATATAAATGTGTTTAAAAATATTCTATTGCTATGCATTTTTACATTTTCTAACTTGAATTTTTTTTTTTTTATCATTTTGAAATTTGTGGTTTTTACCCTTTTGCATTTTAGTACCATAACATTGTTATTTTTTTGAACAAAAGATAGGACAAAAGAAACCCAAAGCTTAATACTGTTTTCCTACTTTTTTCTAAAAATAAATTACAAGTACTCATGAAAAGGATTGAATCCGACAAGACAAAAGAGGAAAAAAAACTTCCTATCAAACGACAAAAGTTTTATATTCGCAAAAATTAAAGATTCCGATTCTAAGATTTTTGGAATTAAATCAAAATTGCATATTAATTATAGGTACTTGAATTGCAAGAGAATTTTGCTTAATGTTCTTATACTTGAAAAGGAAAATGAACGTGTCTTTTATATTGTTGTTACTCTTAATGCAACTATGTGTAAATAAAATAGAATATTCTTCAACTTACAATATTATAATTACATAAAAACAAGTCCAAAATGTCCTTTATTAATAATTAAGAGAAAAAATGCATGGATATCCAGTTGTGGAGAGTAGTGTCCAAATTGTTGTTCCTCCTATGCTCTCCCTTTGTGGTGAAAAATAAAATCACTTTAACCAATTATAAAAATAAGTCCAAAATATATTTGAGATTTTTTTTTTTACGGAAATACTTGAGAGACTTAATTACAGAGAAATTGACGAATTAATAAGGATAGAACATCAATATATAGTTAAACAAGCTAAGCTAATTGGAGATAACCCATACGACATTCTTGCTTGATTTCTTTAAGCACATTAAAAGATTATATAAAATGTTCATTAAAACGACATATTTATTTATAGACAGAGAAAAAATTCTATAACACGACATAAATATGGACAGAAGCTAAATTTAGAATTGAACTTTGAGCTAAAGTTTAAATTAATTAGTACAAATTAACATTTATGTCAAAATTGACATAAAACTTGTATCTTTTAACTTCACTTGCCTATTCAACTTTAATGTAAAGTCCAAATCAGCACAAATAATTTATATATACCAATTAATTCAAAATTTGTGTATTACAGTAGTATGAATTGAATAAAAATGTTACATTTTTTCGTGCAATTTTTGTATTCATAGATGATGGAAGAAATTCATTATTTATTTATTTTTATTTTTAAATATTAAAATACTACTCAATATTTCAAATTATAAAAATAAATTTTTTATTCATAAAAATACTAAAAAAAATTAATTTTTAATGCGTTTGTCAAATAATGTGTGCTAAATTGAACTAGTAACTACAAATTTTTTATCTTTTTTTCAAACGGGTTGCATTCTTTGGATGTTGTGAGAATTTGGAGGAATACGAAGATATTCATCCTCTATTGTATCATTAGATTCAAAGATTTATTTTGGATTGACAAATTTTGTATCAATTTTGGACATGAAAATGCATACACATATATATGCATTGAACCTACTATTAATGAACATGCTTTAATTAATTCGTAGTCGTGCAAACCTTTTTTTTTCTTTTTTTTTTTTTGCTGTTCTTGAACTAGTTTTGTCTTGTTTTCTTCCTTCACCACCATTTTCCTGTTGTTGAAATTTACCTACGTCTGTATATGTGTCGCGATGATGGAGGAAGAGTTAAAGATGAAGACGATAGAGAAGACAATATAACAATTAAAGGGGAGAAAAAAGTCGTACACGAAGACTAGCCATTGTCATGCCCTAACCATAGCTTTCGCCACCGTCCAACATTTTTGTATGGGACCATCCGCATCTTCTCATAAAGTTAATGGATAAACGTATAGTTAAAATATTTTCAGCCAAGCTTTTTGATTTTTGAACATGAGCATATATATATAATATTCATGCGGCTCCATGATGGTGCAGACAAATTTTTATGTAAATGTAAGTAGGGTTGGAGTGGCCTAGTTATCTTCAAGCACCAAGACAAATTTTAGGGTTGGAGAGGCTAGTTAAAGAGATCTTTTTAATTTCTTTGTGGTTTTTGATAAGATTTTAAATATTTTTAGGCTAAAAATTAGGTATCATATTGATAACATTTTAAATGTAGTGCATATATTTCGGAATGTGCACTTACTACCATAATTTTAGTACCCTCTCTCTATGTGTGTGTATAGTTCACTATTAATTTGCCGACATGTTTATATCTTTTATTTATTTGATAAATAATTATAAAAAAAATGTATTAACCACCCAT
Source organism: Mallotus repandus (assembly GCA_949671775.1). Taxonomy (NCBI): domain Eukaryota; kingdom Viridiplantae; phylum Streptophyta; class Magnoliopsida; order Malpighiales; family Euphorbiaceae; genus Mallotus; species Mallotus repandus. Next base: position 13,012 of record CATIWM010198865.1, on the reverse strand, counting down.
AATTTTTTTTATTTTTCATTTGACTATTCTACTCGTTTTTACTCATTTTTACTCTGAATTATCAGTATTCATAATTTATTAAATTTTAACTAATTCAATTTGATCCGAATATGATTATAATGACAATAAAAATATTTTAATAACTAATTTAATATGACTGTATATACCACTTCTCAAACTTGATACATATCTTAAATGAAATAGTTCCTTGTGAGTTGATTCTAACAGTTATTAGTTGATTTCTCAATTTTTGATAATTTGGATTAGTTGATTTAGATAGCTGATAGGGATTTTTCCCTAATCAACTACATTTTAGGTGTTGTTGAGATTTCTAAATCAGCAGCTGGTAGCTTTTTTTACTCATAACAACTACGAATTTGATCAACTCCATTTTGGAGTTTTTTGCCATTAACTAATAGTTGATTTAAATTTATTTTGTATTTAGACTATATTACCCTTATTAATAACAACTAGTTTATTTTTAAATTAACATTTAATTATTTTTTTATAATTTATAATAAAATTAATATTATTTTAAATTATAGGTAGATAATAATTATAATATGGGTAAATTACTAACGCGCTATAGATATTTGTCCAAACTAACTACTTCATCCATGCATTATTAAAAGTCAATTAAATACCTCTTTAGATTGGATTATGTAACTATTTGTCACTTTTGTTAAAAAATTTAAAAATATTCTGTTGGTTAAAAAAATTATAAAATTCCAAAATTACCCTTAATTAATTAAAATTTGGACTAATTAACATGTATATGATAGATCATTGACTAAATTGCAAATTTTTAAAAGAAAAATATCATTTAACTCCTTGAAACTTTAGCCCCCTTCTCATCCATACCTTCTCCTTCGCACACTCATCCACCATCGCCGCCACATTTGCCCCACCACCATCATAAATTCAGCACCAACACCACCACTACTAGTCCCAAAAAGCAACAACAAATCCACCACATATGCCCCAACACCATCACAAATCCACCACCACCACCAATCCCATAAAAAACAAAAGCAACAACAAGTGAATTGACTCTTCCACCAATGATGACTGCAGCAGGAACCTCAATGACATTGACAGAGCCACCCTCTCTCACCCTTTGGACGAGACACAACAGAGCTGACTACATCATTGTCAGCTACAAGATCTTCATTTGGATTGTTCCTCGCCATCACAAACTAGATTTTTCTTCGTCTGGTATTAATAATTTCAATTGGTAAATAGTGGGCACCGAAGATTTTTCATAATTTTTGGTTGTTATGGTTTTCTTGAATAGAGAATGATAGATCTAAAAGGAATGGAAAGCATGGAGGAAAGCTAAACTAGCACTTAATTTAAACACGTGTCTTTCTGTTCCTCAAAATTATCGTGAACTCAATTCTTCTCTTGCTAGATTCTCTAATGTCTCTTCTCATTCTCCGGCCACCTGTGCTCCTTCCCACAATTCCACCACTCTTATGCCTTCCTCTTCTAGCCTTTGTTTATCCAAATTCGAAACCAAATGTTTGTGAAAAATGTCAATTTTGTAGCTTAATTTCTTCATTCCTTTGGCTTGAGTTTATGATTCTTGATAGTTTTCTTGATAAAAAATAGATCAAGGATTATTGGGTATTTTGGGTTTTAATTTTTTTAATAGTTTTTCTTGATAATGATGTGGTTCTAAGAATGTTTGCAGTTTTCTTTTTTTTTTTTAAGGTTTTCATGATTGAATTGGTGAATGAATCTCTTTGGTGGCTTTTGTGTTTCTAGTGATCACGTGGTTAATTTGTTTCTTTTCTTTTCTCTCTATTTGTTTTTATGTTTTAACTAGGGGTATAATCGAATCAAACGGTTCGTGATTCGTTCGGAGTTCGGCTCGAAAAAAGCTCATTCAAATTCGTTTGTTAAGCTAAATGAGTTGAGCCCAAACTCCATTTTGAGGCTCGTAAGTTAAATGAGTCGAGCCCGAACCTCCTTAAGTTCAGCTCATTAAATCTCGCGAATAGGCTTGTTTGTCAGCTTGTGAGCCAGCTCGTGAATAAGTTTGTTTGTAGGCTCATGAGCAGGCTAGTTATATTAGATAGTGGTATTAAATATGTATAATTTAATTTAAATATTAATATTCAATAAATATCATTTAATTTAGTAAGTCAATATTATATAATACTAATTTTATATTAAGCAAAGATAGCATTAGTTAAATTAGTAGTAATTAATATAATATATTACATATGACAATATTATGTACTCATGATAATATTACATAATTTTTTGCATGTAAATTAATATTAATATTATAATACGTAAATATTATACAATACTAATTAAATATTTAGTAAATAGTAAATTTGTTCAAAAAATAAAAAATTAAGTAGTATTTGTATTTCAAAGTAATATATAAATATTAATATTAAATAATACAAATTTAAAGTAATAGATAAATATAATTTGAATTATAAATTATAATTTAATTTGTATTATATTATTGCAAAACTATATAGTTTTACGTCAAAACAACATATTTTTTAATTTTGATGTAAATATAAACAACTTTTTTAACCTAATTTTCTAATCTACAAACTACATAGTTTTACAATTAACTTTAAATGAAATAACATAACATTTTAATAACAAATAATAAATTTTCAATATAAAAATAATATTAAGTAATATTCGTATTTGAAATAAAAGCTATATAATTTTAATGTTATAAGCAATTTTAATATTATAAAAATATGTAATTTGATGTTATAAAATAATGTAATGTCTAATTATAAAATACGTTGTTGAGTTCGTCTGACTCGCGAGCTTGGTTCAGGTTCGTCGAGCTCGTCAAAAATGAACCCAAGGCAACTTTGAACTAGCCTTTTGAAAGCACAAGCTCGGCTCAAGTTCATTAATTTTTAAACGAGCCAAGCTTGAACTTTTAAAAGTTTGGCTTGATTACACCCCTAGTTTTAACAACCATTTTGAGACTGCATAAAGGTATTGCTTTTTCCGGGTGACAAAATAAATAATTCTTGGTACAAATTTGATAAATTTAACAATATGATAAGGGTAAATAAATCTTTTTTATATTAACTAACAGTTGTTTTTTACGGTAAAAGGTTTTTTACGGTAAAAGGAAAGTAGTATATAGTATCAAATCTAAAAGGGTATTTAATTGACTTTTGAAAATGTAAGGATGAAGTAGTTAATTTGGACAGACCTCAAAGGTATTAGTAATTTACTGGTATAATATTTTAAAAAAAATTATATTAACAAGGTTTACATTTTAATATTAATTTTCAAATAGTTTTTATTAATAATTTTAATAATAAATAAAGTAAAAATAATAAATTATTATATATTATTATATTCTCTTTATATAATTATAAAATTAAAAAAAGATATTAGCAAATTATATTTAAAAATAATTTATATGGTTATTTGATATAGTACCAGCAAGACCTAACATAATTTCATCAAACGGTTCATATATATCAGTTAACAGTTATCAACTACAGTTATTAACTATCAATTAATCACAATAACTATCAGTCATCAGCTGATATAAGCAATTCAACCGAATATATTCTAAATAATATTTATAATCGACCTATACATAAATTAGAAAATGATTTCCAAATGATACTTTTAGAAAATAAAAATACTAAGATGGATTAGAATAAAAAACTACTATTACAAGTATATGCTTTTAAATTTTGTCTCATTAATTTTTTTTTTTAAAAAAAAACAATATGTAGGTCAAGCTTAAATTCAAAAAGGTGTCCACTCATAAAACCGCCCAATTATTTGTTCGTTTTGCTCACCGTTTGACAAGAAGCTGCACTTATCCATCCTACTCAATTAAAAACGTTTTCCATTCTTAAATTAGCACATTAAATGAGGCAATTTTTTTTCAATAATTAAATAATCTTTAATTGCTACTAACTTACATATATATACGCCACTCTCATTTAATTAAAAAGAGGGCAGTTAGGAACCCATAAACCAAAAAAAAAAAAAAAAAAAGAGGGCAGTTAGTGCTTTCCATAAATATTTTGACACTTGTAACTTAAATAGGTCAAATTCAATACATCGACACACAATCAATTAATATTTTTTTTATTTTTAAAAATATTAAACCATGATGGTCGGTAAAAAAAAGATTTAATAATTATTTTTTAAAGAGTATTAGAAAATAGCTGTTCATTTGTAGTTTAATGGTTCAAGTAATGAACACTATAAAATGAGGTTACAAATTTAATCTTTTATTCTTCTTTAATCTCACAATTGTTAAAGAAAAAGAAGTATTAGAAAATATTTCAATAATATTATAAGAGGAGAAAAAAAATTTTAAAAACAAGTATATATTTCATGATTCATGACTCGAATTTAAAACACAATTTAAACATTTTTTAATTTGTAAACGTAATTTTTATCTAATTGGATAAAAATTGTTCCTGTTGCAATTTATTACTGTTATATATCTGTTAATAATAACAGAAAAATAGACTTTGCTTTTTAAAAAAAAAAATTCTTTTCTTGGAGGCCCGAACAGTGACACTCCTGGTCGGTCGTAAAAGGACGCTAATAGGCTCAATCAAGAATTTCAGTTAGAGATGGGTTTCTCCACTCAAGAACTTTATATATGACATTCTTTGCCTTTTATTTCTATTTTTATTTATTTTTTTAAAATTTATTCCAGAATTCGCATGATCCTGCAATTTCATAGGCTACTCTAAATAATGGAGTCAAAGCCCGCATGTGTTTACCCGCATATATATACATATCAATCTTTATATAAAGCCGTCTAATGCTACTAAGTCCATGCATAAGTAACCCCCAACAACAAATCTACAATTCTTAAAACCTCTCCATTTAAAACCCCTTCTTTCAAAATCCCAGAGGTTACAAATACCCACCGCAGGTATTATTAATCTCTCTGCCTCTCGTGAAAGTTCATAGCGATGTGCCTATCATCTTCACCTTCTTCTCATTCTTGCAAAAACAATATTTTAGAGCTAGATGTACCGTCAACCCAAGTACAACAAGAATCTGACATGTTAAGTACTCCTTTGGTCCCCAAGAATCCAACATTATTTCAACCACAAAACACTAATCCACCAACCACCCATCTTTCTTTAGCAATCAAAGAAGCAAAATGCATAGCCAACATTGCTTTTCCTATGATATTAACTGGTCTTCTGCTCTACTCTCGCTCCATGATTTCTATGCTCTTTCTTGGTCGTCTAGGCGAACTTGCTTTAGCTGGTGGCTCTTTAGCTATTGGATTTGCTAACATCACCGGTTACTCCATTCTCTCCGGTCTTGCCATGGGAATGGAACCAATTTGTGGACAAGCTTTCGGTGCTAAAAGATATAAACTTCTTGGTCTAACTTTGCAAAGAACCATTCTTTTGCTTCTCTTGATCTCACTTCCTATTGCATTTCTATGGTTCAACATGAAAAAGATTCTTATCTTTTGTGGCCAAGAAGATGATATAGCCACAGAAGCACAATCCTATATTCTTTTTTCGCTTCCTGACCTTATCTTGCAATCACTTCTGCATCCTTTGCGTATTTACCTTAGAACCCAATCAATAACTCTGCCTCTAACATTCTGTGCAGCTCTTTCTATTTTTCTTCATATACCCATTAACTATTTTCTTGTTTATGTACTTAATCTTGGAATCAAAGGCGTTGCTCTCAGTGGGATTTGGACTAACTTCAACCTTGTAGCTTCATTGATCATTTATGTTCTGTTCTCAGGTGTGTACAAGAAAACATGGGGTGGGATCTCTTTAGAGTGCTTAAAGGGATGGAAATATTTGTTGCATTTAGCGATTCCAAGTTGCATTTCTGTTTGTCTTGAATGGTGGTGGTATGAGATTATGATTTTATTATGTGGGCTGTTGTTGAATCCAAGAGCTACTGTTGCTTCAATGGGAATCTTGATTCAGACCACTGCTTTGATATACATTTTCCCATCTTCTTTAAGTTTTAGCGTGTCGACAAGAGTTGGTAATGAATTGGGTGCTAATAATCCTGTGAAGGCAAAAATTGCCGCTGTTGTTGGGCTCTCTTCGAGCTTCGTCTTGGGATTTACCGCATTGTTTTTTGCTGTTATGGTGAGGAAGGTTTGGGCATTTATGTTCACAGAAGATGCAGAGATTATTGCCTTGACGTCAATGGTTTTGCCTATTATTGGTCTTTGTGAACTTGGAAATTGCCCACAAACAACAGGTTGCGGTGTCTTGAGAGGAACTGCTAGGCCTAAAACGGGTGCAAATATCAATTTGGCATGTTTTTACCTTGTGGGTATGCCGGTTGCTATTTGGTTAAGTTTCTATGCTGGCTTTGATTTTAAAGGTCTTTGGCTTGGTCTTTTAGCCGCCCAAGGATCCTGTGTTGTGACCATGTTATTCGTTTTGACTCGCACCGACTGGGAATTGCAAGCCCACAGGGCAAAGCAACTTACAAGAAATGTAGCTAGTGACGATTATGACATCAAAGAAGATGAGCCACTCAAGCTGAACCACACGGATCAATCATTTTATTCATCAGAAAACAACTCATCAGTTTGATTTGTTATAAATATTGTAGTGATTTTTTTAATTTTTTCAATATATATTCAATTACATACTCATACCATACCATTGATTAATTTTCAACAAAAATATAAATTTTATTTTTTATAAAAAAAGATAAAGTCTATTAATAATTATTAGTATAATTCAAATTAATACAACTGTATTAGATTAGTTATTAAAAAAATTTTATCACATTTATAATTTTATCCGATTCGAATCAGATTAATTATAATTCGATAATTTTAAATACCAATCATCTAAATTAAAAGAAAAGGTCTTATTAAATATTAGAGAAAGTTACGAAGGTGCTGGTGCCTTGTTTGATGCATTGTTCCTTGTGATTCAAATGATAAAAAGAAAAAAGATAAATTGAAACATAGATTTTCTTGTGCATAACAAACTTTTTGTGGAATTGATGCTGTAGTTTTTGTCTTTTTGTTTGGATGGTGATGCCGTTCGAGGAGAGTTGTGTAGGACATTTCTTTACATATGTTACCAATCGGGCAAGGCTCCAGTTGGGTGAACGTAACGCGCAAAGGGCGCGTAAAGCATAGGCTTTTTGACTGGTCAGCTTCTGTGGCAGCCGACGCCGTAAATGACCATCTCTGCCTCCCAGTCACTATTTGGATCGGATCACGGGTGGGCTGACCTACTCAACCTTTTCTTTTTCTGCTTTTTTTTGGGTTTACAATTCATATGGTAATTTTACTACTGTTCATGTTTAAAAAATTCTACATCTTAAAATAGGAGATGAAATTTTAAATTTCTTAAATAAAAAATTTATATTTAAATATAAAAATATTTATTTTATAGAAGACTAATAAAAAAATATACATATAAAATTTAATTTATCAATAAAAGAAATTAATTTTTTTATCTTTTTAGTTCTGCCTGTAAATTATTTTTAATTATTTATTATATATTTAAAAATTTTTAAAATTTAAAAAAATCTGCTTATAAATAATATACCGGTAGTTCAAATTAAAAAATAGTGTCATTAAATGCACATAATTTTTTTTACTTTTAGTTCTTAGATGAAATGACTAATTCTTAATGTCACAAAAAGATTTATTACGAAAAACGGGATTCAAACTCTACATTTCACAAATGGATATCCGCACATTTTACAACTAGTCATTAAAGAGACATATTTACCGCTACAATAGAAGTGGATATACTATAAAATTCAATTATCCTTACATAGGTCGCTTAATTATAATGCAATTTATTGAATGAGGATTGCAGCCTGGCTTAGATTGGACTGTCAGGCCATATATCTGTGTAGGATCTGTGGATCTTCACCTTTGTTTCCTCCCCATATATCTAAGTAACTAACGCATGGGATAGAAATGTTGTATATATACCTGAATTTGGCTTCTATATGTATCACCATACTAACATTTCATATACTTATTTTAGCTTTTGTCATCAAATAAAACTTCTAGTTATACTTGGAACCCACAATTCTATCAATTTCCCTCTTCCCAACTTTGATTTTTTTAATTTTTTGAGTCATACCTAACCCCTAAACATGTCAAACTCTTTCATACTATTTTTAAATTTGAATAAGATAGACTCATAAGGTAAATAAAACTTTTTCCGCACTTACTTTCTTATACATGAGATTTAAATTTTCGAATTCATTTATAAAAATTTCAAGCTCAATGTGTTTGTTTTCTCCATGATTTTTTTTTATCAGTGCTGGAACTATGTGGCAGGCAAGTATATATTCCATTCTGTATAATTATTCTATAGCTTTTTAAAAAAATATATATATTCTTGCAAAGAAATAAAAGTAATTAATGTAAAATAATATATGCAAAAACATTCCTTATGTTATGTTTTTAAAATCAAAAATTAGGAAAAAAAGTTTTTTTTTTTAAAAGAGGAAAAAAAAACAATAATATAGTCTTTCAAAATTAAATGACTTCCTATGAAAATTATTTTATTTTCTCATTTTTTTCCTCATATATCTAGATGTGTGCATATATATTATATTGAAAAATTAAAAAAATTTATCGACAACCACTGAAATCAGCTAGTAGAAGTTATTTTTATTTAAGCGGAATTTTAAGTTTGAGTGGTGCATAGTATATATAGTCACATTAAATTAATTGGTTATTAAGAAATTTTTACTGTTTTTATAGTTTTATCTAAAGAGGTGCTTGGTTCGTACTTTGAAATCGAAATGAAAAAGAAATTTGGAGAAAGTATTTGATTCTTTATATGAGAATGAGAATTAAATATCATTTAACAACTAAAATTTCTTTTGTAAATAAATATTTTTATAATTATTTTTTATATATTAAAAAATAATATTATAATTATTTTTATATATTAAAAATTAATATTAGAATTATGTATTATAAAATATTTTTTAATTTATTTATAAAAAATATTATTTTAATTTTTTAAAAAATTATAAAAATTATTTACTATTAATAAATATTTTTATTCAAACATTTAATGCATATTTTGTTAATTTATATATTTTATTTGTAAATTTTAAAAAATAAATATTAATATTTAAATATTTGTCCAATTTATAATTGACTTGATTTCCAAGTGAATCAAAATGATTCCTTAAGAAGAAAAGGGGAATGATGATTCTCATTGATAGAAGAATCACATTCACATTCTCATGTTAATTTTAACCAACTAAACATTAGAAAATTAAATCATTCATTCCGTTTTCGATTTTGATTTCCACCATTACTTTTTACTAAACAAACGATTCTAAATTTAATCAGATTAATTAGAGTCTAATAGATTATAAATATAAGTAATTTAAATAAAAAAAATTATAAAATTTTACCCAACAGTGAGAAAAGGGATCGAAAGCAAATGTGAAAGTATTGAATATAATTCCTTCGAGATGTTTAATCTTTGATTTTTGTAGTTTGAAAAAGAACTGAAAGCCAATCCTTTTCATAGTTTTCAACAAAAAAAAGAATATTATGCATTGATTATATCCTTTGACAATTCTAAATACACTTAACTTAGCAAGTTATAGATTGTGTTCCTTTATTTCCGAACACCGAACAACATCAATTTTGAATTGGCGTAGCAAAAACGGATGCTTAATTTTCAGTTGTCACATGATCATATAACACCCTTTTAAAAATTGACTTTTCGGATGCAAACCCAATCAAAGTCGACATGCATGTAAAATTTAATCACCTACATATAGTTGACAATTTTTTTTTTATTGAGGTTGGATATAGAATAATAGAACTATTATTTTTTTTCCCTTATTTGGAATATATAGCACCCGACTATAGATATCACACATTTAACAATAATTTATCTAATATAGATAAGTTATTTTCATTTAATTATTCATCATAAAAACTATGATTTCAGCTAATATTAATTTTTATTAAAATATATAAATTTATCTAATTTTTGGATTGTTCTTGGGATGTTGTGTTTATCAAATATTAAAAAGTGTAGTCTAATTTAATGAATTTTTTTCTAATTTAGTAATGATTTTTTTTAAAAAAAAAAAACTAGATGAGAAGGGAGGTAAGGATCGAATCATTAATCTTTACATATTTTAAAAGGAATAATATCACTAATTATCCAACTTTCGGCATAATGAGGTTTTTCTTTAACATAAGTTAATTATAAACTAAAAAATAATTATTTTCCGTTACCAAATACCATATTGCATCAAAAAAATTTAAAAGAAGTGTTATCAAAGAAGAATTTGCCATGCTTTGTATCTAGTCGGTCGTGTGGCATGATCGATCATTAGCAAAGACAAGGCAGCAATCACTGCCGGCTCACTCACATTTTTTGTCCGACGATATCTTTGAATAATTAAAAAAAAAAAGATTATATATATCATTTAAGTAAGTAGAAAACAAAAACAATGGTTGAAGTTATAAAATACAGAGAAATGTGAATTGTCTGTGGAATGACCATATGAAAATTTTCATATAAATATACATATGGTGTCGGCTGTGGAAGTAGGTAGCACCTGAAAAATAAAGAATTTATGTATATGTAGTGATTAAAGAAGTGAAAAAGGATGGGACGGCTGCCATAATTTTTTTTTTTTGAGTTTGAATTTGTTTATTGTTAAATAATACAAATTCTTGGTTTTGTATTAATGATATTATAAATTTAGTTAGACTACTTCAATGTTATATAATTCAACGTTGATCTAGATGAAAGAATTTTAGTTTATAATCAACATTACTTTTGAAAATAGTTGTTGATTCATCACTTTTATTTTAAAAAAAATTAATATGATATACTCTAATATTATTGATGTATATAGTTCTGTTCAAAATGAAGTTATGAATAATGTAATAACACATACAAATAAAAGACAAGCTAAGTTTTTTTTTTTTTTTTGAGTTAATTTTTTGTGTAAAATGAGGTTATATCTCTTTGTGATATTTTCTTTTTGGTTCAAACTATTGTATTCAAAATTCATTGAATTTTGACTAATTTACTTTGATTTAGATAGAACTGCAAGAACAGTAAAAAAATTTTAATAATTAATTTAATGCGACTGTATACATTGAAATTTAAATTCAAAATGTCGTTTAAATAAGAATAATTTGTCACCAATTGATGCCAATAGTATTGACTCTTTTAAGTGATTTTAAAATTATATTTTTTATATTAATTTAATACATTTGCAAATAAAAATTAAAATATTAATGGGTAGCACACCCTCATGTTGATTTAATGTATTGAAATAAACTAATATTAGTAGTTGGTTGTTAGTAGATTTTAAATTTTGATGACAATTTTTTTTTAAATTGGGAGATCATATGATCGTAGTATCGATGGATTGCACAACAAGAGATATCACTGACAAATTTTAGTGACAATTAATGTTAATTATCAAACAAAGACAAGCCTTACCTTTTAGAAAAGATATTGTGTAGTTGTTACTTTATTTTGATAAGGGTAGAGATTTTTGCACTTTTTATCTTAATAACAGCACTTCATTTTGACTTTATTAACAATTTAAATGACTTAATTACCCTTAATTTCAAATGATTATATATTTTTCATAAAAATTATTATTAACTTAAAAAATTATTTAAGTATTTATACATAATAAAAATCTAGTAATTTTAATACAAATAATTTACTTTAATTTAAGAATATAGTAATTTTAATACAAATAATTTACTTTAATTTAGTTTTTTTATATTATAATCACTCATTATTATTTATAATTTTATTAATTTATTATATCATTTTATTGTGTATTCAACTTATATTGTTAAAATTTTATTAAAATAGTTCTATTTATTTTCTGATTTAATTATGCAATATATATTTTAATGTTTAATTGTTTAATATTTTAAGTGTTTATACAAATTATATTTACATTTTAAAAAAAAATCAACGGTAAATTTAATTTTAATTTTTTTCATTCATTTTTTTAAATAAAAATGATAGGATACAATACAAAAACTATTATATGTATTGACAAAATTCAGATAAAATAAAATAATTAAAAAGAATACTTTATCAATTTATATCAACTTAATTGGTTCTATTTTAAAAAAAAAATTCAATACATATAAAGTATTTTTTAATTATTTTATTTTATATTAATTTTTTCAATACATATAATATTTTTAGTATTATATCCTATCACTTTTATTAAAAAAATCATTGATTAAAAAAATCAAAATTAAATTTACCATCAATTTTCTTAAATATAAATATCATTTGTATAAACACTTAAAAACATTAAAGGATTAAAAACTAACCTTTAAAAACTAAAAATGTATATTGTATAATTAAATTAGCAAATAAATATAATTATTTTTAAAATTCTAACAATATAAGTTGAACACAAAATAAAATAACATAATAAATTAATAAAGTTATAAATAATTCTCGGTGATTATAATATAAAAATTATTAATCAAAATAAATTCTTTGTATTGAAGTTATTAGATTTTTATCTATATGGATTAAATAATTTTTTGAGTTAATATTAAGAGCAAATGACATTTACCTCATTGAGGTTAGGCATAATTAACATTTCAAAATTTCCTATTTCAAAATCGAATATTCACCTCCCTAAATTTTTATATACCAATACTTGAGGACTTTTGTTAGTTTTTTTTGTAAAACATGACTGTTATGCCCTTATTTTAACATATATCTTCTCTAAACTCATTACATATAAACCCTTGCATTTACCCCAAAATTTATGTTTGAATAACAATTAGAATTGATGAAATTACTTTGAAATATATATTTATAAAGTTTTTTAAAAATTTTAAGTTTATAAAAATCATTTTTAATATTTCTTAAATTTTTTTAAAAAAGTTAAAATAATTTTTATAGATCTAAAAATATTTTTAAAAATTTAAAAATATTACAACCAATCCATATAAATTTAATAAAAAGAATTAAAAATTTACTATATACTCAATAATTTGTTAAAGAATTTTAAA
>CATIWM010198839.1:0-13503 GCA_949671775.1 Mallotus repandus | reverse complement strand
AAAAACAAATAAACATGCAAATCATGCAAAAAGTGCCTAATTGAAGAAAAACTAAACAAAAGAATCATAAATGTAATTGAACTTACACCTAAACCTAATGCTTTGAGTGCTTAAAATAATGCATTTTTCACACTCATCAATTTGCATTCAATTTTATTCCTTTTGAGTGCTTTTTTTTTTAAAAAAAGTTAGTTTTAAAGACATTTCCTTAATTTGTATTGTTGTGAATTTAGTATTTTTCTCATGAATTCATATGAAATTGCTCAACATGTCCCTCATCCCATCACCGTTATCTTCGATGGCTCAAATTAAAATCATAGTCCCAAGAGATGTATAGTTTTCTCAAAGGATGCCTTCTATGGCGACATGTGACTAGTGAGGTTCCTAAAGCTAGACTTGGCTACGATTCCGGAACCGTTAGTTCCAGTTCATGAACCAGTGGTTCATGGTTCCATCATAGGTGGAATCAGACTAGAACTAGCCAAGGAATAGTTCAAGGCCGATTATGAACCGACCGGTTTTAGTTCCGGTACAATTTAGTTCATTTTTTTAATAATATATTAAAAATAAATTATATTATAGTTGAAATAAAAATTATGACATTTTAATAAGTTTTTATTTTTCTTAAAAATTAAATATAAAAAATAAAAAAAATTATACTTCACTAGTTCACTTAACTTAACTTGAGATAAAAAAAATCAAAGAGGTTGAAATAAAAATAAAATTAAAGCAAATATATTAAGTTAGTTCACCATTTATATATATTGGTTGAAATAAAAAAATTTACAAGATTGAATTAATAAATTAAATTGAAAAATAAAATTAAAAAAATTAAAGGGCTTGAACTTCGAAAATTAAGTTGCCTAGGTATCCTTTAGGGGTTTAGAGGAATCGAAGCCTACATAATTCTCTCAGCTTTTTTTTTTTAAATTACCTTAAAAAATTTAATCACTTCCAACACTGGAAGTTGAAGTTCCTATTCCTCCATCAGTTGTGAAGGCAAATAAATCTTCATTTTCATCTTTTTCAAATTCTTGCGTCCTTAATACCGTTCTAGACCAATCATCCATGCATGTTTAGGCCTCGAATGATTCGGGAGCTATCGATGATCGAATCTCATCCAAAATACTTCCTCCCGCACTAAATGCTTATTCAACGACTACCGTTAAAACTGGACTTGAAAAAATTTGTTTAGTAATTAGTGCAAGGGTTGAAAATGTATTATGGTGTCGAATCCATAATTCAAGGACCGAGAAATATTTTTTGGATTTACTATCACCAAACTCAAAAAATAATTGTTAAATAAATGTCATGTTTGGCAGCTGAACTGGATGATCCTTGGGGCATTTTTTATCTTTGCAACAAGACAAGATCACCTATACTAATTTTCATTTGTTCATCTCCCACTTGGCTAGTTGAAAAATGAAAAAAAGTAGAAGTAGAAGATGATGTACAACTAGAAGTTGAAATATTAATATTATCTTTACAGAAAATTATATTTACCTCCTCGAGGTTTGACCTAATTCGTTAAATAAGTCTACTAATATTCTTCTAACATTATTAATTATTGAATCTATATCAATATGATTATCTTCCATAAAACCTAAACATCCATAATATACACTTAAATAATCATGAAAGCCATCCATTTTAATTCTAGAATAAAAAACATATGCAACAAGATTAAATAATAGAATAAATTTAAAATAATTTAACCATATTATTTTCATCATTAAAATTGATTCTTTTAAATAAATCTCATTTGCATGTCTTTGCATGCAATGGACCAATAATATGAATACATTTAATTAATAACAAATGAGATGTAGGATAATAAACACCACTTAAAATATATGTTGCATCATTAAAAACTTTTAAAATATCTAAAAGTTTGTGCAAACCTCCCAATTTTGTGGGTATAAATGAAGTTGTGACAAATTATTGGGAATTTCAATGAGTCGGATCATTTCTTAGAAGTTTTTTTGGTCTTTTACCATTTTCTTTAAAAATTTTCCCCAAGATTTCATAACTTATGGATGTGTCCATCCAAAGATCTTAAACTATTTTGGACACAAATTTAAAACATCACATGCATATCTAACATGAAAAAATTTTCCTTCAATATTTAGTTGATAAATAGATTGGAGATCACTAATCAATGTGGTATTTGCCATCACATTATCAAAAGAAATTGAAAAAAAATTTCTAATTAATCCATATTATTCTAAAATATTTTAATCATTCCAAAAATATTATTGGTGGTATGTCGATCATCAAAAACTCTAAATGCAATAATTCTTTTTTGTAATAACCAATCATTGTCAATCCAATGACAAGTTATTCCCATATATGGGTGATTTTGCTAATGATCACTCCAAATATCACTACATATGCATATACGTCCATTAAAATTCATAAATAATTTTTGTAATTTTTTTTTCTCGTTTATATAAATTAAATAATGCACATTTTAATTTATTTTTGGCCACACATTTAGTTTATGAATTTAATGCTTTTTGATAATAATTAATAAAACCTACTTTTCCACTAAAACTAAAAGATAAATGTTCCATACTAACCATTCTAGCTAGTTCTAATTTATTTTGTTCATCACTATATTTAAATAAATGAGAAGAAGAAGAAGATATTGTGTACTCAGGAATTTGAGTTTGTCTTTGTTCAACACCAACTTGTGTTGCATGCTTTCTCATCAAGTGCCTTCTAAATGTGTCATAACCGCCTCCAATTTTAAATTTGTAATTTTGGCCACAATAATTACAAATTACATCATAATTGCCATCTGCATTTCTTTGCTACTTAAAATGAACTTTAAAAATATCTTATTGTGATTGAGATTTTTCTTCTTCAGCTTCTTGTGGAATATTTGTTGCAAGTTCTTCCACAGAAGCTTTTTGACTTTCTTGTGTTGGATAATTATCTTGTAAATTATCCATCATATTATCCAAATCAACAATATTTGGTTGTAATTCACCAAAATATTATGACCTTGATCTTCCACTTCTTTCACTTCCACTTGCCTTTTTTTTTATAAAAAAATTTGAAATGTGAATAAAAAATTTGAGAGTGAAATTAATAAAAAATATTTATTAAGAGAATAGAAGTGAATTATGAATACATATAATGACTAAATAAAATACAGATTATAATGGAATAAATTATATATATTGAATATTTGAATGAATATTTTGAGAAAATATTAGGAGATTATTGAGAGAGTATTAAGAGAATATTGAGAGAATTTGAGAATTGTGAAAGAATTGTTTATGAAGAAAAATGTCTCCCCCTCAGCACTATTTTAAACACATAAAAATCATTTTTTTGAACTTCCTAATATATATATATATATACACCAAGGCCCCAATGGTTAAAAAATGTTTCATTTCATTTTTTTAAAATTTGAGTTGGAACCAGAACCGTCGGTTCGTAACCGGTGGTTCACGATTCATGGCTAGGTGGAACAACCGTGAATCAGTTCCCCCTATGGTTCCAAGTCAATTCAAGTTAGTCCCGAATTTGATCGGTTCCAAACCCAAATTGGCCTGTGGCCAGGCCTATGGCTAAACCTATTAAAGTTGGTGATGGAACAAAAAAAAAATTATTGAACATGCAGAAAAGTGGGAAGGGAAAAATCATCAAATATTGACCTAATTTTGCAATACTTGTATTGCAAGCATCAAATTGGAATTTTGTAAATATAACTCTCCTAAAGAGGTATTGGATTTCTTGCAAGCTCGTTATTCTATTTTTGATGATGTGCATTAGTTCTAGCTTTATAGGCATCTTTATCGCATGAAGTAGTAACCTAAATAAACCATTTATAAATATGTCTCTAAGTTATAAGTCCTTTGGGATCAACTAGGTCAATGTGAACCCGAATGGGATAGTACTTCTACAGCTACTACTTATTCTAAGCTTTGTGATTGCCAACGTGTTTGGCTTCTTTTAGTGACTCTCCGGGATGAATGTGAAGCTGTTAGTGGTACTTTGCTTCATTGTAATAATTTGTTTTCTCTAAGTTGTAATCAAAGATTTGCTTTCTAAAGAAACTCATTTAAAAACACTTTGAGATGAGTGCTATTTATTATCTACTGATGTTGTTCTTATTACTCCTATCACCGGTTCCATTTGCTACTTCTTCAAAAAGGAGTTTTTACAATTATTGTAAAAAGACTGCTCATACTATTTTTAAGTGCCACTATTTACCAGCCAAAAAGGCTTCTAGACAGAACTCTTCATCCAAGGGTTCTCAGGCTTCATATTCTACTACAATTGCTACCATAAAGGGTGCTTCTAATAGCACTTCTCCAATAGTTTCCCTTAGAGATCTTCAAGCTCTTCTTTAACAACTCCAATCTGATTGTGGTATTCTTTCTATTTCAGCCTTATCTGTCACTATAGTTACTTCCTCTTTATGGTATTTTGATTCTACCTATTGCAATTATATGACTTCTAATTCATCTTTATTTACCTCTAAGTCACATCCTTCTATTGCACTAATTGCTCATACTATTGATAATTCAACTTTAACCATTGATAGTTTAAGAACTGTTTCAACACCTTCTTTGACATTACATAATACCTTCTTGGTTCCCAAATTATCTCTAAATCTTGCATCAGTTGGGCAATTATATGAACTTAGTCTTGATTTACATTTTTTAAATGGTAGTTGTACTATACAAGATCCACAAACTGAGAAGATCATTAGGACAGGTCATAAGTTTTAAAGGTTGTATGAGTTATCATCTCTATAATTACCATCTCAATATTTTGCTGTTATCCCCTCTAGTACCTGGCATTCTTGTCTCGGTCATATTTCTACCTCTAGATTAGGATCTTTAATTTCTAGTGGATGTTTAAGTCTTGTTAAAATAACACACTTTGATTGTGTTTCATGTCATTTATCAAAACATCATGCTTTGCCTTTTAATATAAGTGATTATATTTCTTTTGCACCTTTCAATCTTATTCATTATGATATTTAGGGCCTTTCACCGCATAATACCATGGGTATTTCTCATTATTTTATGATCTTAAATTTGCCACTATGATTAAAACTCAATTTTCCTCTACCGTTAAAACTGTTTGCGTTGATAATGCCACTGAACATAAAAATTCTATCCTTAATCAATTTTTTTTAACAAAATGCAACCATTATTTATAGATCTTGTCCAAGTGCCTCCCAACAAAATGGGTGTGCATAATAAAAATATAGGCATATTCTTGATTCTATTCGAGCACTTTTAATCTCTTCCTCTAAAGCAACTCTCACTAATGGTTATACTATTAATCGTGTCCCTTCTCTTATTATCGGTAATATTTCTTCTTTTAAGCATTTTTATTATCAATCATTAATCTCTTTATTTTTTTAGTTGTGCTTGTTTTATTCTCTTACAACCTCATGAATATACCAAATTGGAACCAAAAGCACGTTTTTATTGTTTTCTTGGGTATGGTATTGAACACAAAAGATATTGATGATGGGATCCTTTATCTAACCTTCTTCGCATCTCCCGTTATGTTACCTTTTGAAAACACAAAATGTTTTCCAGTCTTTCTCCATTTTAAGTTACCACAACATCCTCACATTTTTCATTGATCTTACTAGTTTGCATTTTCCTGATGATTTACCTATAAATCCAATTACTCCATCTAATAGCTCTCACGGTACTGTATAACCTGGCTAACTCTTTTGGTGCATCTGTCTTGACTAAGGATCTTACAGTTTTATCTTTTTCTGAGTTTTTGGTTCGTCCTAGTGAATTAGATTCTGATTCCTCCGATACTTCACTTCATCATTCCAGTAAGGTTATTAAACCTTCCATTGTTCTTTAAGAGTTTTACTATTATTCTACCATTATGTCTTTATATAAGCTTTCTACATATTATGAGGCTAGTATTGACCCTTTATAGTAGAATGCAATGACAGAAGAAGTTCAAGCTTTTACAAGTACTCATACTTGAGATCTAGTTAATTTACCTCTAAATAAATTTGTGGTTGGTTGTAAATAGGTATACAAAATCTAGACTCAGGCCGATGGTTCAATAAAAAGGTATTAAACTAGATTGGTAGCTAAAGGGTTCATGCAGGAATATGGCATTGATTGTGAGGAGACTTTTGCTCCTGTAGCTCATCTTACTTGTGTTCATAGTCTTATTGTGATTGCTGTTACTCAGTGCTGGCAACTATTTTAGATGGATGTTAAAAATGCCTTGCTTAATGGAGATCTTATTAAAGAAGTGTATATGCAGCCTCCTCTTGGTTATGATAATCTCCCTCATCAGATTTGTTATCTCCGTAAGGCTTTATACAGACTCAAGCAAGCACCTTAAGTGTGGTTTTCCAAATTTAGCTCTATTATTTGTTAATTTGGTTTTAAATCTAGCATTTGTGATCAAGCCTTATTCATTTATAAGACCTCTTAAAGTTGTGTACTCCTTCTACTTTATATGGATGACATTATTATTATTAGTGATGATTTACAGGGCATTTGAGATCCTAAATCTTTTTTTAGCTAACAATTTAAGATGAAGGATCTTGGATGATTGAATTATTTTTTAGACCTTAAGGTCCCCTTCAACCAATCTAGATATTATTTATCTCAGGCCAAGTATGCCACTGATCTTGTATCTCATGTAGGACTCATTGATACTAAGATTGTTAATACTCCTATTGAGCCTAATGTCCATTTTCAGCTACTAATGGTACTCATCTTAGTGACTACACTTTATATTGATAATTAATCATAAATCTTGTGTATCTTACTATTACTTATCATGATATTGCATATGGTGTCCATATTGTGAGTGAGTTCATGTTTACTCCTCGTACCACTCATTATGCTGCTGCACTTTCTATCATTCGTTATATTAAAGGCACCTTATTTCATGGGCTCTACTACTCCAATTTTTCTTCTTTTTAGTTGACAGCATATTCTGATGCTATTGGGCTGGCGATCCTACCGTAGATGCTAAACTACAAAAAATTCCTTCTTTTTTAGGGATTCTCTAATATTTTGGCATATAAGAAACAAACAGTTATCTCCCATTCTAGTACAGAGGATGAATATTAAGCCCTTGCTGACTCTATGTCTGAGCTATTATGCTTACAATGATTACTTCATGGTATAGGAATTCATCACTCATCTGTTACTCCTCTTTATTATGACAATCGTAGTGCCATATAGATTGCTCACAATGATGTTTTTCATAAGCACACTAAGCATATTGAGACTGATTGTCATTTTATTTGCAATTATGTGCTTTATGGGACCATTCATCTTTTTCATGTCTCTTCTCAAGATCAGTCAGTAGATATCTTTACCAAATCTCACTTTCTTCTTCATTTTTGTGCTCTTATTGGCAAACTTCAAATGACTAATACATTGCCATCTTAAGTTTAAGGGTGGATCTTAGCATAATAAGCATTATTAAATCTGTAATTATTTATTTTCCTAATTAGCCTTTACCAACTTTATTTTCTCTCTTATACTTTATCAACCTCTATTAGGATTCCTAACCTTATAGGATTTCCACAGCTATAATAGGTTGTAACTTATTGTATTAATACATATGCACAGAATATACAATAATATTTTATATCTTAAGTTCTCCTTCTCTGTATTTTGTAACCTATATTATTGAATTTTATGAGTTGAGCCAAACTAAATTGAAATTTTGGTTAAGGTTAATGAAAATAATTGAATAAAATGAAATTATATAGCTTTTATATTTAAATAGTATAAAAATTTAATATTAAAATATTAAAATATTTAATGTTTGTAAAATTCGGTAAATGCAGTTTTTGGTTTGATTTGGTTCAATTATTTTGGTTCGGTTCAATTACTTTAATTCGATTCAATTCAATTTCTAATTTGGTTCAGTTCAATTTTATAAGTTTTAGTTCGGTCAATTCAAGTTGGTTAGAAAATAGTTATAAGTCAACCAAACCAATCAAATGCTCACCCTACTCCAAAGGGTGTTCAAAGTTTTGTAAAATTTGTATTGCTAGGCAGCTTACTTATTTTCAAGTAAAATTGGTCAAATGGCCTTTGTTTGCAGAGAATTTTGATGGCAAACTGCCATATGCATCAATTAGACAAAGATAATATTTAACTGCTAAAATACCAGAAGCATCAAATGTAAAAAAATAAATAAATAATCAACATGTGAATACAATAAAGAACATAAAATCAAGCCAAATAATAAGCTTTATATGTAAAAAATTAAAATTCTTTCAAAAGTAAATCATGGGGATTTAGTATACATATCTGGAAGTGTAGATGGTTGATGTTGCTTATTACCATCAAATATCATGCTTAGTTGAAAGAGCATGTTATTGAAATTCTACGAATATGTTTTTAGGCCTCTACTAATCCTTAGATTGTTCATTAGGCTCATTCCCCACTTATTTAGAATCATTAGAGTTGGATGTGATCTACTATCGACTTTATCTTAAAATGTGTCAATGCTTAGATGATATGCAAATGTGATATTTTAATTATACACGTTCAAATATAATTAATGACCTAAAAAGAAAAAATAAAATTTCGTAAAATTTATTTAACTTGCAATTGTTTGTTGGCG
This sequence comes from Mallotus repandus, assembly GCA_949671775.1. Lineage (NCBI taxonomy): Eukaryota > Viridiplantae > Streptophyta > Magnoliopsida > Malpighiales > Euphorbiaceae > Mallotus > Mallotus repandus. Next base: position 4,899 of record CATIWM010198839.1, on the reverse strand, counting down.
AAAAAAGAGTTATCTAATCTTAACTATAGGTATGAGATACCAATAATGTAGATTTCACTCACGGAAGTAGTCAAAGATTTAATTTTTAGTGTTGTCCACGGTTTATATTTGAATCCTTAAGGTCCTGGGATAAGTAATACAAAAGAAAGAGAACAATGTAAAAGTTTTATGGCCACATACCTACTTTCACCTTTGAACTTTACCGTTTTAACCTATCTCACTCCTCACCTTTTATTATTTCCTAGAGTATATCGCAACTTTAATTTTGAACCTATTTCACTCCTAAATGAGAACCTTTTGGTTTTATTTAACTCATCTTATGCCAGCATGGAGAAGTGTGTTTTTTCAATCCCCATTAAAAGGTAGGATTGCAAACTATGATGAAGTGTGCATTAAATAAAACAAAAATAAAAATAAGGGACTAAAATGGAAAAAAACCCCACCGTTGCTTTTTTTTGTTGAATCAAAAGAAAACTCACAAATTTTCACCAATACAACAATCAATGAAAGAGTTCAGATAATAAAAAAAATAAATTCACTATATCTTAATACAATATTCGATTAAACATACTCATCAATTAACCATTTCTCTATGTATGGTTCTTTTCTTCTCAACACCAATCAAGCATATCAACTGTAGCGTAACTAAAACTAGAATCTGCTATAAGTGTGTACTCTTTCCAGTTGGTTAATCCTTATACTAAGTCACCTTTCTTGAATTAAGGGTGTCTAGAATCACCACTTTTGTCACTCTAAGTGAGTTTAATGGTTGTTACCAAAACAAATAATAAGAAAAAATAACCCATTGAATTCTCTATTTTTAAATTAAATAAAATAGAACCAACACACAAAACACAATTTAGTCACTTTTTATCCACAACCTATTGAAATTCTCAACAAAATTTCATGAGTCAACATCAAAAATCAATTAATAATACAAAAAAAAAGAGCGGGAAAGAGTATATGATTACAAAGGCAGAAAACCCACTCATGTAAATCTTTGAATATCACTTGTTTATTACTGACCACCTCACCTTCTTCAGTCTTCATTTTTCACTCTTGTCTCTTTTTCATTTTCTGGATTTCTCTCTTCATAAATTATGTATATATTTTATTTTAAATGTGAGTCTTGTTTGTGTCACTAACATATCAAAGGTTCAATATTAAAAAAAAAAATTCTCAATTGAGTTTTAATAAGGGTTATAAGAATGGATGGTGGTGGAGGCAACGATGACAATAAATAATCATGAGAGATGAGATTAAGAATATTGAGGGACAACGACTGCAAGTGGTTATGAACAATTAGATTGAGAATATTTAGGTCAATAATGTGAGGTTGATAATTGGATTTTTCTTGGAAAATAACTAGAAGGATACGATTTTGAGAAAAAAAAATAATAAGGTGAAAAATTCATGTTAGTGGTTGTGAATTTAAGGCAAAGAGAGTGATACCAGCATGTTTGTTTTATGCGTTACATGGGTGAGATAGATTCAAAATTAAAGTTTAGATATGGTATAGAAAATGATTTAAAGTGACGGGGTGAGATTGGTTAAAATGGTAAAGTTGAGGGGTGAAAGTAGGTATTCAGTCTACTTTCTATAATTTTCTCTATGAATAAAGATGTTAACTCCATTATAAAGAAAATGAGTTTACCATATTTTAAATTTCAATGTAGTGATTTCTTTTTATAAATATAAAATATTTGTCAACTTAAAACTGAATTTATACATATAGAATAAAAACATAATAGTTTTTTTTTCTAAACAAACATTAGTAAACTTTAATTACTAGAGATAATAGTACTTCATCATTAGCAGGACAACATAATTTGTAATCAAGTTATATAAAACTTGATTTAGAACCAGAAATAAACAGTAAAATATTTTTAATAGGATTCTTACACCCATTACCTGAGAGAAAGAAGAGAGTATTAGTATAACAACCCTTGAAGAGATCCACCTAAAATTCACCTTGAGAGCAGAAGTATAATACCCACCTCAGCACTTTATAAGGATGTGGATGAGTATGGAGTTTGATTTTTGCAAATACTGAAGCAAGACTTCCAAAATTTGACTAAAATAGTGGCTTTAGTTTTGCTTACCTTGATTAAGATGATAACAACGGTTGCTCAAGAAATTTTTTGGCTCCAATCTAACATCATCCTCTCCTCCAAGCACAAAAAGATTGATCACTTCAAGAGTAAAGATCTGAAACCATACCATAACCATAAGCATCGACCATGAATTTTAGAGAACTCCGATGATGTCTTATGGCAGCTTGCCTCCATGCTTCAGGCTACCAAAATCATAACATCTACAAATCCATTACACAAAAACTAAAAGCATACAATGAAAGATACAACCATAGATTTAGATCTACGAATAGGACAAATAAATCTAAAGCAAAACATGTAAAAAGCTTAAAATAAAGTAGAACTTAAATTTAAAAAGTCATAGGGTATTCAATCTTAACTTTTAAAGAATCTTTAAACGTTAAGGTGTATTCAATAATGACTTTTATAAACGAGTCTATGAAAGTTAAGGGGTATTTAACTAGGACTTTTAAATAGTTAATAAAAGTAAACCCATATTCAAAAAGTTATGGATTTTTATAGACAATGAAATTTTATGGACTTCAAATGACTTTTTGTAGGTTGATATAAATAGAAAATCTAAAAAATTCACTTTCACCTTACCTTAAGAATTGAATAGACTCTTCCTTACTAACTGAAAAAAGAAGAAAAAGGGAAAAGTGACAATCTAGTATTTCTTCTTTATGATCTCACTATTGCACAATTCTATTGATTCTCTTGAATAATTATAAACAACTATGTTTTTCTTTTTCTTTATATCTGATATGAATTGGATTATTTACTTGTATTATTTTTTTTTTCAATTGTGATATTCATAATAGAATTTTTTCGTTGTTGGATCACTATTTTCTATTGTTCAAATTAAAAAAATAATATACATATATATAGATAAGGTTTTCATCATTTAATGGCATATGGCACTCTATATTTTAAGCATGCATTTAATTTACTTTTTTATTTTATTTTAAATCAAATTTTTAAATATTTTTTCTTTTATTTTTTTTTTCAAATATTTTTGTTTAAAGGTGTTATATTTAGAGTTGGCGGCAATATTTGATGATCAGAGTTTAGTGAATGGATTGTCACTACTTGTAAGAATTTGTGCAAATTTTTCATAAAGAATGCCTAAGGTGTAACATTTCTTAATATTCCTAGCTCAACTCTTAAAAAGTTGGACATTATCCACTCTAGCATAAATGAATTAAGAAGATATAATATTATCGCTAACGGACTTTAGACCTTGAGCATTTTGCTTCTAAGTAATATATCCAATAATTGCTTATTGACAATATTTGCACAAAAGCTTCAATGTCCAACATTTGACAATCACAATGTCAATGAGTACCACTATGGTGAAATATTAGATATACTAGAGGTAAGGATTTATGAGTCAACAAATACTATAGCTAGTGTGAGACAGTATATGATGTAATTATTAAATAGTGTAATCGTTAAGACATGGTTCTTTCGAAACATTATCCGTGGTGTGAGATACATTAAAAGTTTATTCTCAAACCTTAAATTCATTCATGTGATTCCTAATCCATACTTACATAATGTTTGGTTCAATCTCGCCAAGTAATTTATTTTATTTACAAATTATTTTTAGTCTTTTATTAATATAGTGCGTTATTTTATGGAATTCATTTTAAGTAAATTTCATGTTTTATTATATATATATATATATATATTGACCATATATTGACATGTGACACTCTATATTTTAAACACACATTTAATGCTCTTTTTCATTTTAGTTGAAATTGACTTTTTTAATCTTTTTCCTTCTTTTTTTTTTCAATTATTTTTGTTTTTAATGAATGTTTTTCACAATCTAACACTAAAAAATTATTTTTCCTTTTTTACTAAAATTAAGTTTTCTTCCCTTAATCTTTTTTTTTATCTTCCACTTATTTAAAACATAGAAAATCTAATCATGGCAACTTCAAATCTTTCGATCAATTTTTCACTGCAACAACATTAATAAGTAAATGTTTCACCACAGAAAAAGTAATCCAATCAAAGTGTTTGTTTCTTTAATTGATTTAATAAATTAATAATCATCAACCTGTAACAAATTACATAATTAATAAAACAGTGAGACACATTCATCTCAATAATTTCAATATACTATAAGTGTTATAGTTAGAGTTCATGATAATAACAGAAGATCAGAGTTTTGTGAATGGATTTCTATAAATTGTAAGACTTTGTAAAAACTTTTCATAAAGAATGTCTAAGGTGTAACAGTTCTTAATATTCCTAGCTCAACTCTTGAAAAGTTGGACATTATCTACTCTAGCATCAATGATTTGAGAAGATATAATATTATAGCTAATGGACTTAAGACCTTGAGCCTTTTGCTTTTAAGTAACATATCTAATCATTGCTCATTGACAATATTTGCACAAAAGCATCAATGTCTGACATGTAACAATCACATTATTAATGAGTATCACTTTGGTGATATACAAGATATACTGAAGGAAAGGATTTATGGGTCAAGAAAAACTATAGGTAGCGTGAACAGTACATGATGAAATTGTAAAACAGTAATCATTGAGACATGGTTCTTCGAAACATAATCCATGGTGTGAGATACATTAGAAGTTTGTTCTCAGACATCAAATTCATTCATGTGATACTCAATCCATACTTACATAATGTTTGGTTCAATACTGCCAAGTAATTTATTTTATTTACAAATGAATTTTAGATTTTTATTAATATAGTGCGTTATTTTATGGAATTCATTTTAAGTAGATTTCATGTTTTGTTTATGTATGTGTGTGTGTGTGTAAATATA
>CATIWM010198792.1:0-34311 GCA_949671775.1 Mallotus repandus | reverse complement strand
CCGCCTTCAAGCTCTTACCAAACCATCGGCTCTGATACCAATTGTTGGGGAAAATAGGTCCCTTACAATCCAACAAATCCCTTCACCACACTAGATCACAACTTGAACAAAAATACTTGAAAAATAAGACAAAGAAACACACAATAATTTAACGTGGAAAACTCCAAAATAGAGAAAAACCATGGACGTTGTCAAAAGACAACCAAGAGAAAAGTATTTACTATGTGAAAAATTATTACAACCACACTACAAAATATTTAACTCTCTCTCTCACCCAAAAGCTCAAGTATACACCCAAGAGAATTTCCCTTTAAACTCTCTACTAGTATAGCTAATAGCTTTCAATGGCACACCAAATACAAGTGGTGATTGACACACTTAACAAAGAGGGGGAAGGAGTATATTTATAGGCTAAGGTTTCCTCCATCCCTTTGTTATTTTTCAATGTGGGATAGGAGTTTTGCCAACAAAACCAACATCATGCACTAGCAAAAAATTGAAAGATTTTGCGAGCGTCGTGGAATGCTTTACAGAGTGGGAATCCAAATTCACTTGTTAAGATATTTGGTTAGCAAATATTGCTATAAGACCCTTTATAGAGCAAAACATGTTTGAAGAAGCTGAATATTGAGAATGCACGTAATAGGACTAGAGGACCTTTCTTTAGGGCTTGAGAAAAGTTACAAGATTTTGAAGCATACTAATCACCTTGATTCTATTGCTTACAATTTGCTACTTAAGACTTGCATAATTGCTGACACCCCATATTAATATCATATTCTGATAAGGGTTATAATCCATGAAAATGAAGAATGCTTGAATAAGGAAGTCTATTATCTCCTAAACAAAGTAATCCTACAAGACTAAGGAATCATATTCCTGAGAAGTTTAAACTAATCTCTCACTATATATACATCTTATTACATCTCATCTGGGGAGGGATCATTCATTCACACATTCTCATATTCTCATATTCATCATCACCCCATCATTTCATCATCACCCCATCATTCAATACCATTCCACTTTATTCTACTTTCCTTGCTTTATTATTATTTTTTCATACAATTACTGACTTAATTTTCAGAGTGTGTGGGGGAAACTCCATCCCTTTACCCGGCTTTCTCGTCGATGCAGGTTGCATAAATAAAGATATAATTCAGAGTTATCAAATGACATTATCTATGGTATCCTAGTTTGTTTTATTTTGTTTTAAAATAAAATAATCAAGAAATAGGCACAATCAAATTAAATTCTGAATTTTCATCACTCGCTGGAACCTAACTCAATCATTCAACTAAACTAGTGTTAAAGACGAGACAAGCCCGCTTGTTTTATAAGCATATATCTGTTCTTTTGGTACCGCCATTAAAAAATCAAGGTATCTTATTCAATTTCTCAACTTCACATATGTCGTGCAAGAAGTCCAAAAATAAATAGTCCACCAAGAGCACTACAAGTCACAAAATAGCATAAGGAAACAAAGGCACATGGATAGCACTCGGTCCACTCGATAGAGCAACATAATTTCAATTGGACAATAAGAGGGCTGCAAGGAGATTATATTTGTTCTTAAAAAGTTTTGAAGTGGTCGGTGTGCAGTATAAAATATAAATACAAGCAAATTTAAGATTGCTTGCAAAGGGTTTGCAAAGACAAGTGACAACTTGAAGTTGATAAAAGACAACAGAGGCATAGCAATAAAATTCAAGATTACTCACCGACAATAACAAGAATTGGACGCATTTCAAGTGGGCATCAACAACGATCGAAATCCATCGTTGAGCAAACGATACCTACCTTAGAGAGTGAGGTGCGAAACAGACAAGAGAATTAATTCAGTTACCAACCAAGAATGTCGTCTATTGAATCGTGAGCTATTACTTCAGTGCTTGAAGGCATCAGGGCTATCAGTATGAGCTCTCCCTCCCTGAGAATAATGTATTCCAGTACCCGGAACGAGACAAAACCAAAGAGCAAAATTAGTTCCTGCGAAGTCATCTCTTAGTAGCAGTTTGAACAATCGGCCGGCAAAGTGAGGCTTAGAAAGCAACTAAAAGACGTGCAATAATTAAAAAAAAAATCCTTTTGCTACAAAGGTCGGCATAGTTGAGAAAAAAAAGGGCCGAGATAGCACTATTGAACAAGAAAAGCAAAAGCCGAGACTCCATGCATGAAAGTATCCACTCATTCGCCGGACAACCACTGAACTTTCAAATACCAAAATTTATAAGTTGAGCTCTGAGTCACAAAAATGAATCACCGATCATCTGAGCATCGAAGTCTAGAGACAGTCGGACACTTGGAACAAGTACTTAGGTACTCAGCTCTGTTCGGACACCGGGCTTGTTGCTTATAGTCCGGATTTCCTTACAACATCCAGGATACAAGAAGCATCCAAACATAGGACATCCAGAAAAAAAATGTGAAAGCACATAAAGAGAGATAAAAGTTGAGACTCTGTGCCCACTGAAGTATACACTGAACAAGCACCGAGCTCCGAGCGCCGAGCTTCAAAACAACGAAGCATAGAGACAGTCACCTGAATTTGAGTGGTCGAACATCTACCGAGCATCCACTACCGAACACAGACTTCATAAGTACTCGAACTATGAGCAACGAGCAATTACAAAGAGTCGAATATAAGCTTCATGAACATCCACCGAAATACCAAGCAATGAATCCTTAACTGACTACCCGAAGCCATTGTTACGTTGAGTCTGATGGTCGGACAAGTTGCACAGAGAGCGCTAGGCAGACGACCATCCTTACAAGCGTGTGTAGCTGAAAATCAACCTAACCTGAAGCAATACCGAACTAATGAGTGTTCAAAGTTTATGCTCAAGATTTGGAGCAGAAGAAAGGGAATTGAGCACGTAGATAGCGACAACAACACTTGTAAACAATGATTGATTGCAGGATCGTTGGTGTAAACTGTAGGTTGACAACAGAGGAAGGTCTTGAACGAAAATGGCTTTAGGATTATAAGTTGAGCTACGAGTGCCGAGCAACCGCTGAGCACAGAACATCCACTTCATAAGCATTCACTGAGCTCCGAGTAACGAATTCTTGAGCATTCGAACAACCCTATATCATACGCCTACAAGTACGTCAAACCTGTTGATTATCGAAGATACAAGCGAAAAAGGCTGGATAATGATTGTTCCATTCGTAGAATGATCAAGATCTGAACTCCGAGCACCAAATTTGTTGATTATCAAAGAATTGAGCTCCGAGCATCGAAGTGCAGATTCAGAAATAAAAATGGAAGGGTTTCATGGGCCTTTTATTAAAAGCGTGGAGCATCAAGACCGCTTCGAGGTGGTATAAATTGGAACCATGTCTGGTACAGGATTTCATGCACTAAAGTTATCTAATGCGCCTAAGCAACAACACCTTCAAATTATTCGACAACATCCGAACCAAAAACAAATGAAATCAAGAGCGGGACAAGAACACCATCTCAGATAAGAATTCTTTCTCAATTATTTATTTTTTATTAGTATTACTTCTCAATTATTTATTTTCATATGATTGTCACACAAGCACGATGACACATCTATACACAAACGTTCATCCACGAATACATGATTATTATCCATACAAAACACACATTTATATATTTTTGAAAATGCATCAAGGACTGATAATTAATTGAGATCGATCAAAACATCTCAAGATTTTTGTTTTTTCTGTTTATCATTACAGGTAGAAAAGCATATTCACTAGCTACAAGCATAAATGCTACTTTGAACACCTCAATGTCGATACTTAGCAATATCAATGATAAAAATCATGACCCTTGGGATCTTGATCCAGCTATTAGTCTCGGAGCAATACATTTGGACAATTTACTTGCATGGAGCTAGATACACACAAGATGCCAAGATAATCACAAACTCGGATAGTACGATTTTTAGCTAAAGCTTAGGTACTCAACAAAGATGATATTAGCTTCAGTACTTGGTTTTCTTTGAAATTACTCGGGCAACAATTGCACAAATAATATACGAATATAAATATTTATGGATTCAAAAGCGGAACAAGAATACATCAAGAGAGATGAGGAAAATGCATTTACTGAAGATGCTCCTTTAAGTACCAATTAGTCCAAATAATCAAACATTTTGATAATCTCACTCGGCATCAACATGCAAAAATTGCCAAATGACATCAGACGCACTATCAAGCAACACTAATATAAACAAGCACTCATTTGTGCTCGGACAACAAAGGGTGGCTCCCGCTTAAAGCCATATCAAACAACACTCAAGCAAATCCTACTCTACAGCAAATCCTTGTTCATGAAAATTTCAAAGAACATTCAACAAAGGAAATTCAAGAAGAGAGTTAACTATATCCACTACACAGCTGTATAAAATCAAATTCAAATTCCAAGACAACCTAACCAACATCATACAATATCCTCTATTTTAGAAACTGTGCAACTTTGGTCTTTCACTTGAACTACAAAGCTCATCTCACCATTCGGATTGGACAAACCTAAATTTGGTCCTTCAAAGACCACATTTCATCATTTCTCAACCCTCACTAAAATACTATTCCATATTATTAAGCTTAGCTAAAGAGCTCAAACTCACTACCAGGATAACAAAAGTCTCAGGTCGAGCAACATTGAAATATCCAACAAAAGTCTCAGGTCACTTCTAATGCACCAAGATTATAGGCATTCAGGCCTCGCTTCTAATGCACCGAGATTGACCACATGGTCTTAGGCACTCGGGCCTCACTTCCAATGCACTGAGATTATAGGCACTCAGGCCTCGTTTTAATACATTGAGCATCAAAATCCCAACGACGGCTAGTCCCATTCTGCGTGTTATCATAACACTGGTGGGTTAATCCCTTGGGGCGTTTTATTAACACCGAGCACCTATAAGTCCATCTGGCATCTCCTTATTTTTCTACTATGATATTGTGATTCTAAGACTTGGTATACCGAGCATCTCAATGTTCAAAAACTGAGGCTGGTCACCTCAAGTCATCTTTTAACAATGAATCAGATTTCAAGCAAAGTTCTTATCTCATCACAACAGTCATCTTTTATGTAATTCTTGAAAATTCAAAAATCTCGGACATAAATATCTAAACAAACTTTCAGGGGGAACTCTTGACACCCCATATCAATATCCTATTCTAATAAGGGTTATAATCCCTAAAAATGAAGAATGCTTGAATAAAAAGAAAGCTTGATAAGAAAGTCTATTATCTCCTAAACAAAGCAATCCTACAAGACTAAGGAATCCTATTCCTAAGAGGTTTGGGCTAATCCCTCACTATATATACATCTCATTACATCTCATGTGGGGATGAATTATTCATTCACACATTCTCATATTCTCATATTCTACATCATTCCATCATCACCTCATCATTCAACACCATTCTACATTATTCTACTTTCCTTGCTTTATTATTATTTTCTCATACAATTATTGACTTAATCTTTGGAGTGTTTGTGGGGAAAATCTCACCCCTTTATCTGGCTTCCTCGTCGATGCATGTTCCATAAGTAAAAATACAATTTGAAGTTATCAATTGCTAACAAATTGGTTCCTTAAACTGAAAAAAAAAAAAAAACCAATAAGAAAAGGTAAGGAGGAAGATGGAAAAATATAAAGGGATTTTTAATTTTTGTCATGTTGCCTTTTTTTTTTCCCTTAAATTAGTGACTAAATCTTCACATGTTGCCAAACGTACACATAAATATTTATAATATAAGGTATGAGCAAGTTCATGTATTAAGTTGACAAATTTATAAGAGGTAAAGTGACAAATCATGGCAAATACAGATGGCGGTAGATTTAGTATGCACTCTTGTTGGACTAATAATATTTATGTTTACAATAATAGTAGGATATATCTATATATAGAAATATAACGGACATGATACATTCGCAGCCACTTGTATTTGTATGAATTTATCACTTTGCCGCAGCACTTTCCATTTTGCAAAATTAACTTCTTAAATTATCTATAGACTATTATATAAATACTTGTTCAGGAGATTCAACCACTTATATGAATTTACCATTTTATCACTATATGTATATTGACATATCATTCTATGTATCTAACTAAAAGTGCAAATATGTGTTTGTATAAAAAAATTATAAATAAATTGAGATATTAATTGCTAAAACCGAAAGTACAGGAAACAAATGATAAAATCATATAAATGCAAATGGTTGGAGATGTAATCTGACAATTATAGCGAGACAAGGTGCAAAGTGTTGGGCATGCCTGTTGTCTTGTTTGGAGTGGTAAGAGTTCAACGGTTGCTGGGAGTAACATATGAAGTCACAAATCCCTAATAATTCTCCATTTTCATTTTTTCAGCTATAAAATTTTCTGACCAAAACTTCTCAATCTTATGGTAAGTACCTATCAAAATAATACAACTAGTATGAATTCAAACCCCATCAGCTTCCCTTTTTTCACTAAAAAAGATTAACATACTACCGTTTGCTTATGTAAAAAAAAAAAGCTATAACATTTTCCTAAATAAATACAAAACCGAATCCGTCACCATTTTGCGTCCCAATGCAGAATTAAAACCGCCCCACGTCAGCGCTCCAAATCTACCAAACACAACACAACACAACAGTCTAAAATTTTGCCGCCAGCCCAGCCCATTAACACTGAACAGTTGCTCCTTTTCTTCTTACACCATCGTAACCACCAATCCCTTCTTCGTGTCATCAACCAAACTTTCAATTTTCAATTATTCAACTCTTTCTCCATATATTCTCCCCTCCAGTTCAAATCAACCCAATCCAACGAACCTCCCATCTTCTCTTCTCTTTACTTCTCTTCTCTTTACTTCTCTTCCTATGGGTACCGAGATCTCGGAGCCTTTGCTGGTTTCCTCTGATTCCGGGGATAAAAAGGATGCTGCCTCTGTTGTTGTTGATGAAACGGAGAGTATCCCAGAATGGAAGGATCAGATCACAATCAGAGGGCTGCTCGTGAGTGCCCTTTTGGGTACCCTTTTTTGCATCATTACCCATAAGCTTAATCTCACTGTTGGAATTATTCCTTCCTTGAATGTAGCTGCTGGTTTGCTTGGCTTCTTCTTTGTTAAATCCTGGGTTGGTTTTTTGTCCAAGTTGGGTTTTGCTGTTACTCCTTTTACCAAACAGGAGAATACTGTTATTCAGACATGTGTTGTTGCTTGTTATGGCCTTGCCTTTAGTGGTATGTCTGTGTATACATATGTTTCTTTATTTTACTAAAGAAGTAAAGAAAAAGAAAATCTGATTTTGTTTTGAGTTCATGTATTTTTTTTTTTTTGGCTTGGCAGGTGGATTTGGTTCTTATTTTCTTGCAATGGATAAAAAAACCTATGAATTGATTGGACCTGATTATCCCGGCAACAGGATTGAGGATGTTATAAATCCTGGATTGTCCTGGATGATTGGGTTCTTGTTTGTTGTCAGTTTTTTAGGACTTTTTAGTCTTGTGCCTCTTCGTAAGGTAACAGCACTGGCAAAATTTTTTTTTTTTTAAATCTTAGGCTTTTTTTTTATATATAGAGAGTTTCACAACTTACTTGGGTTTTGATAGGTTATGGTGATGGATTATAAACTTACATATCCCAGTGGGACTGCTACAGCAATGTTGATTAATAGCTTTCACACTGACACAGGAGCTGAGCTTGCAGGGTATGTTGTGGATAGTTGGGTGTTTTAAGCTCTTTCTTATATGATGTTACTCTTCATATTATTAATTTGGTAGTGTTATCAGAAAGTGGACTCAATTAGACTGTTTCAAAAAATGGAGCCTTAGTTGCTGTTACCAATTGTTTTGTAGTTTGGCAGTAACAATTGTCAGTCAGAACATGTAAAGAAAAAGAGAAAGAAAGGAAAAGAGAAAAGCCAATTCCTAACTACCGTGTCTTGTGAAACTTTTTTTTTCCTTTTACAGGAAACAAGTCACATGTCTGGGAAAGTACTTGAGCATAAGTTTAGTTTGGAGCTGCTTTAAGTGGTTCTTCAGCGGTATTGGTGATTCATGTGGATTCGATAATTTCCCTAGCCTTGGTTTGACACTTTTCAAAAACACGTAAGCTTCTGCTGCATATTGTTTCACTGTCAGTTCTATCTTCAAACTGCTGTTTAATCCATGCTTTTTATGTTGGTATACTTTAATGTTATCAGCAAGGAAGTATGTTTTATTAGTGTGCCTTTGTGCTTTATTTGATGATACTAATGTTGGAAGTTCGCATTAAAGTTTCATGAGGAATTAGATGTTCATCGGTATGCCTTTTACACTCTATTTCATGGTTTGTTTGAGTTGGTTTCTTCAGAAACTTTGCAACAGGGCGCACAGATATTATCTTTCAAATTCTTAGTGATATGTACAGCTTAGCATATTGTTAGCTGCTCACACGAGTCCCACCCTCTTGCAGGTTTTATTTTGACTTTAGTCCAACATATGTTGGATGTGGACTTATTTGCCCTCACATTGTCAACTGCTCTGTCCTTCTTGGGGCTATCATTTCATGGGGCTTTTTATGGCCCTTCATCTCCCAACATGCTGGGGACTGGTATCCAGCTGACCTGAGTAGTAATAATTTTAAGGGTCTTTATGGATACAAGGTATGATACAGCATTGGTGTTCTATTTGACCTTTTATGGCTTTACATATTGATGTGTGAAACAAAAAGAATGGCAAAGGGACCTCACACTTGGAGATTTTCCTCTCATATCTCATAATTTTTTAAAACCTGGCCCTTCATTGGCATCAAAGTGAATTAGTGTATTCTGCCATGTTTTTTCAAATTTTGACATGCATGCTTATGCCTTGGTTAAATTCTGACATCCATGAGCATTTTTCTCTGTAGGTATTTATAGCCATTTCACTTATTCTTGGGGATGGGCTATACAATTTGATCAAGATAATTGCCATAATTATTAGGGAAATATGCAATAAAAGCACCAAAGAGAACCACCTTCCTATTGTTAGAGAGAGTCAAGGTGAGATGTGTTATTTCTCTTATAACTTGGCGTCATGATCTCACTTGCTTATGGCTGTTGCAGCTGCTGCATGCACTTGTATACATTGTCAGCCAGCATTTTACCTGAACTGTGTTGTTTTGATCTCAGAATGTGTTTCAAATTATTTCTAATGTAGCAAACAGCTAATCAACTATAGTTCAACAATCAACATTAGCCTAAATATTTTTCTTTGGCACTAACAATGAATGTTAACAATTTTCTTGTTGCATTCAGCTTGAACTGAGAAGCTTGTTTGAAAAATCTTTATTTAGAATGTTGACAATTTCAAGATTTTCACAATCCTAACTAAGAGTGATTATAATTACGCTTAATGTGTTCAATTAGGACGTTGTTAGTTCCTAAAGGATAGGAGGTTGTTGAGTTCAAGAAAATGAGGTCACTGACCTTTTAGTTTAACTCCAAGAGGATGTTAAACTGAACAGATTTATAACTGACATAATCATCCACATGTTGCCTGTAGCCGTTCTTTCAGTTCCTTATGGAGTGACGGATGCATATACAATATTTACTCGTTTCTTGCTTCCAAAGAGCACTGCTTTTGCTTTAGATTAATTGTTCTAATGGTGCCTCAGCAGATGATGAGACTTCCAAATTGCTACTCGAACAGAAAAAACGAGACCAGGTGTTTCTGAAAGATAGGATACCCTCCTGGGTTGCAGCTTCTGGATATGTAGGACTGGCTGCAATATCAACAGCAACAATTCCTATCATTTTTCCACCTCTTAAGTGGTATTTGGTTCTCACATCTTACATTATTGCTCCTGCCCTTGCCTTCTGCAACTCCTATGGCACTGGGCTCACAGACTGGAATTTGTCATCAACCTATGGAAAGATTGGTCTTTTCATCATTGCTTCATTGGTTGGAACTGATGGTGGGGTTGTAGCTGGATTGGCAGCTTGTGGGGTGATGATGTCAATTGTATCCACTGCAGCTGACCTCATGCAGGATTTCAAGACTGGTTACCTCACGCTATCATCAGCCAAGTCAATGTTTGTCAGTCAGTTGGTAGGCACAGCCATGGGATGTGTTATAGCCCCATTGACATTTTGGATGTATTGGACTGCCTTTGACATTGGAGCACCTGATGGTGCATATAAAGCTCCATATGCTGTAATATTTAGGGAAATGGCCATATTAGGTGTTGAAGGTTTCTCTGAGCTGCCCAAACATTGCTTGGCTTTGTGTTGCGGATTCTTTGTAGCTGCTTTGGTTATAAACCTTCTGAGAGATGTGACTCCTAAGAGGATCTCACAGTTTATCCCTATTCCAATGGCTATGGCAGTCCCATTTTACATTGGCGCTTACTTTGCAATTGACATGTTTGTTGGGACAGTGATTTTGTACATATGGGAGAGAATAAACCGGAAGGATGCAGACGATTATGCTGGAGCAGTTGCATCAGGCTTAATATGCGGTGATGGAATATGGACAATTCCATCAGCAGTTCTCTCCATTTTCAGGATCAATCCACCAATTTGCATGGACTTTGGCCCTTCATTGAGCCGCTGAGCACAGGATAAATTCTCTCTCTGTTGTAAATACATGTCATTTGAACTTTACCATTCATTATTCTGTAAATGTGTTTATGGGCTTGATTATTTATGCCCCCAGAATAGGTTCAAACAAGGGGGAAAAAGTAGAATGTGAACAAGAAGTCTCTCCCTCTCTGTCTCTGTCTCTCTCTCTCTCTGTGCCTCTCTCTCTCTCTGTGCGCCCATGTGCGCCGCTCCCTGTAACAAGACCAAGTGCTGTTGGGATCCAACAGCTGAATACTGGGAGCATTGGTCCCCTGCCCTGTATTTCAACATGATTCTAAGCTTCTAGTATCATCATTGTCATTGTTATTCATCGTCGTTATGCCTTGTTAAAATATCATGCATAGTTTTGTTTGCCATTTGTTTTCACAGGCCCTTAAAATAGTGATGAATCCTTGTGGTCAGTCAAGAAGAAATGTTCTGTTTCTGCACATAATATCAAGAGACATGCCAATTTTCAGAAGAAATGATTAAGAGTGGCATGGGATCCTACTTCTAGGAATAGAACAAGAAAGCAGTAGAGCACTTCAAAAGCTATAGAAACTGCTTTCTTGAAGCTCTTTATGAAGACATAGACTACTTGCTTGGAAACATTATTATGCCCAATGATGTCTTCTACTTGCACGTCTTTAAATTGACCTTTCAGAATCAAAGATTTTAAAGTGTTTGGGGAAAGAATCTTGAAGTTTGAACAATTTGGTTCTACATAATCTGCATAAATTAAGAAAGTACTCAACTATAGAGTTGCTCATTAACTTTTTTATTCAATAATTTATTTTTTTAAATGACCCATTTGAACTTCTTTTAGAGAAATTAATTACAGTTAGCAATAGGTGCAACAAGGAAGAATTTTTTAACTTCTTTTAGAGAAATTAATTACAGTTAGCAATAGGTACAACAAGGAAGAATTTTTTAACAAGGGTCTATGCTCAATATTTGCCTCCTGGCTGCTGTACATCTCTAATCTACAGGAAATTCTGTTCTACACCGAGTAATTTGCAAGTCTCTTCAATGATATACAATTTAAATTCTACCTTTGTAGAATATAAAATTAATTTCTATAGATTGATTTTAAAGGAAACAATTGCCTCTATTGAATAGTCCTTTAATATAAATTGTTTGACCATTCTATTAATGAAAGAAAATAAAAATACAAGTCTAATTATACTTTATTAAAAAAGCAAACTTATTTTTCACAAAAGTTCATGAAATTTCACCGACTAATAAAATGAAATTTTATGTATATATTTTTAATGGAAAACTGGTGGGACATGTGCTTCTAACATAAGATTAAAATTCTCTTATTATTTAGCTTAATACATAAATTAAAAAAAAATACGTAGCTTTGCATTTAATAAAAAAAATAAAAATTAGCATTGCTTGACCAGATTCCATCTTTCATGAAATTTCATCAGAATACTGACTGTTTTTTTTTTTAATTACAAGGGAAGCAAATTGGGAAAAAGATAAATCAGTTAAGGAGGGATGAAGATTTTACATTAGGGTTTTTCATAGTGAAATAGAGGGACAAATGTGGCAAAAAGACAGAAGACAAGTACAACACATTTTTTTCTGAATTAACTGGAAATCTAATAATTCCAAGGTACTTAATTTTTTTTTTTTTTTTTGTCAATCCAAGGTACTTAAATTAATTTAAGATACTCTTAGAAAGAGAAAAATCTAACTCTCTCCATCACACCCCAAGACACTACACACAAAATTTTTGCACATCAAGCATATGGTAGAGGTTGTGACTTCATATAGGTCCAATATAACATCCATCCAGTGGAATCTATCCAATCCTGAACAACTGATCTTAATGAATCTAAACCAACCAAATTTCCCTTTTTATCTATAATTATTACATCACATTTGCCTCAAATGTCATTTCTTAAACTTGACAAAATTATAGCAATTAACCAACCATTATGAGATTTTCTTATAAAACCCACAAATCATCATACTTGGTTGTCAAAATAAGGTGAAAGCAAATTTCAATCTTTTTCCACTTAATTTTTTTTTGAAAAGAAATAAAATGATTAGAATTTTTTTAACACAGTGCAACCAAACACTATTGAGATAGGAATAGTAGATGGAAAACTTGAACTTGAATCCTCCATATGTGTTAGGAGTTGTTTAGCCATTAGACTAAAATTCATCGACAAGTTATTAAAATTTTAAACATTTTGATATTAGGGGGGAAAAACTAGTCTAATGATATAAATTGTTTAGGAAGAATACAACAAAACTAAATGTGAAAAATGAAAGTAAGAGAAAGGGATTGGTCATAGATGAAGATGTGACATAAGGAAGATAATGGTGAGGTCCATCTTATCAAAAGGGAGGCTGCTATTCAGTTATTGATTCTGGCTTTATTGGAGCTCAGCAATTGGTGAAGTGTGGCTCCTATTGAATGTGATGGATGCTACTACCATTTTCATTCCTTCTAATCTCTACAGTAACTCCATTTTATCATCAAAAATACACCCATATCCTAATAATGCCTACATAGACAATGATCCAATATTTTTATTTTTATTTTTTTTTGGGTTTTTAAGCTTTTTATGAACAATTACTTTTACAGATTTCACCCTCCAAAACAATATTTACAAGTTAAGCTTAAGATTATGTACTTGTGATCCAAATTGCTCTTACTACCATCATTTTTGCTTTTGACACTTGGGAGGAGGGGAAGGAGGGATTTGAACAGCTCCCCTTTGATGTCTCACTCCGTAGATGGGAAGGCACTAACCATCCCATCCCTAGGTAGGGAAGCACTTGCATCATGTTTTTGTCAATACATTTTACTTCCAGCTGATGATGAAAAAAAAAAGTGTTTGCTCTTATTTCTCTAATTAATAATATTATTTTCCCTAATTGACTTGGAGAATCAGCAATTCTAATATTACCAATAAATTTTTTTCAATATTTAGAATTTTTTCAAATAATATTAAGTTACTTTAATTTTTTTTGGCCAATTAAAAGTGGAGGCGCAGGAAGAAGGAGGGGACTTGTATAGAATCTCTCAAAATGTCGTAAGAGTTTTGGCTGCTAGGCTAAAACAATGCAGACAATTTAACTTTCTTTTAATAAATAAAAAGTTAAAATGCATCATGCTTATTCATTCTAAAAATTTTAATTATAAAAAATGTAAAAATAAAAAAGGAGAGGCCATTTACATTTAATAGAAATGAGTCATTGGTGAAGTAATCAAATCATATGCTATAGTCATAATCATATGGATGTAAATGGAAAATGAAATTGGAAGGAGTTTAAAAAAAAGTTAGAGGCTCATGTCAGTCAAGTGTACCCCAAATTCATATGTAAATTGTTCTTTTTCTTGAGTTATGAGTATTCTGACTTTTTCTTGCAAAAAGAAATGGTCCATTGGCTTATTGTCTTCTTCATCTTCTCTTAATAATTTTATACAAGTTATCATAATCAAAGTTTGCTATGTATATTTAGGGGTGAGAAAAAATTGACCGAACCAAAAAAATCGAGCTGGACCGAACCAAAATACAAGGCCAATTATGGAATTGAGATATTGATAAGGCCGGTTCAGTTTAAAATCAAGGGAAAATCAATCTTCAATTTTTGGTTAGGTTGAGAGTTTGAGTTTACTTAACCAACCGAAAAACCGAAGGATTGTTTATATAAGTATAAAACGACGTCATATTATATTTACCCCTAACTCTAAAATTTATTACCTATAAATACCTCTCATTCTCCTCACACCCTTCATTTTCTCCACCTCCCTCTGTCTGTCTACCCTTCCAAAGAAATCTCTTCTCTCATCCAACCCTAACCCTAACCCTAAAATCAAAAACACTAATCTCTGCGTCGTTCTTGTGTCATCTCCAGTCTAGCTTTGTCGCTTCCCTTATTGTCATCCCCACGTCTTCTTTGTCTGTCTGTGTTCTGTTGTACATTCATTCTCCATTTCTTATCTCTTATGGATATGGCTAGAGTCTCTTACACTCAAAGACTCATACTCTTTATGTTTCCATCGATCTCTTTGACTCAATGATTGTTATATAAAAACTATTACATTTCTTGCTTTGTCGTTATTTTTTTTACTGTCAATGTTCATTACATAAAATTAACAATGATGAAATCGACATGCAAAGTCTTTCTTAGCCTTTTCTCTACATCTGGTAATATTCGTATTGGATCTATAAGTTTTTCTTAATAATCGATTAATTTTTGTTGATATTTTGATTAGATCTTGATGTATTTTGTGTTTGTTGTTTTGTTTTTTGCATGAAACGCTGGTGAATCGATTCATTGTTGAATCAACTAAGTGTTTTACTTAATCTCATAAAGAGATCTTATGGTGGAAGCCTAAAGTGCTTGATTTGTCCCTTGGTTGATTTTTTGGTGGAAGTTTCCTCTTTTTTACATCACTAGAGTCAGAGCATTCTCTGAAAACATCACTTTGAAAAGGTATAAATCTCATTTATTGATTATTTTGTGACTTGATGTTATTTTTTTTGAATCTATAAAATTTTTTAAAATAGATTTTGAAAATATGATTTTTACTTTGTAAATATGAATATTTATTTTTGAACATTTCTTTTATTGAATCTGTGTTTATGAATTGTGAAAGTGAATTAAAAAATTGATTGATCTAAAGAAATTTGTTCTGTTAATGAAAATCATATTTTTATTTGATCATTTTTTTTATAAATTTTATGAATTTAAAATAAATATAGTATTTTTGAGTTTATATTAATACTAAACTTTTAATTTAATAATAAAATATTTAAATGGCAATTTTTTTTGTTAATTTATATAGTAGTATACAACATTGTTTTCTAATTAATATAATTTGGTTGATGATATTATATTAATTCTAAATAGTTTTATTAAATAATTTATAACAATTTAATTAACTTGTTATTGGTGGAAGCTTCTGTCTAATTTTGTTTATTGTTTTGTTTTGTTTTATATAAATTGATGACGTAGATGGAATATGAAGTAGGAGCAGCCAGTGGCAGTGTACCACCAGCTACAAGTGGTGAGAACCTGCCTCCTGCTCCTGCAAATGTGGAAGCCCAACAGTAGCAAAAAGTTGCTAAAAAAGAAAAAAAGAGAAAGGATACCTCTGATTTCAGAAGCAAGACGTAGGAGCACTTCGAGAAAATCTTAAATGATAAAGGGAAGTTGGTAAAAGCTAGATGTCTTTATTGTGCTAAAAAATTGGAAGCTGACACTAAAAGAAATAGGACATCGTTCATTAGAAACCATATGCTAAGTTGCATGAAAAACCCTAACCCTAAGGACATTAGACAGAGCCTTTTAACTCTCGAACCTTATGTGTATAGTTCTGAACCTTCAGGTGTTCTAGGGACATGAAAATTTGATAATGAAGTAATTAGAAATGCATTGTCTAATATGATCATTGTTGATGAACTTCCATTTAAATTTGTTGAGGGGGAGGGATTCAAAAATTTTATTAATGTTGCATCTCCTAGGTTCAAGATACCTAGCAGATGGAAAATAAGCCGAGACTGTTATAATGCATATTTAGATAATCGTCTGAAATTAAAAACTATTTTCATGAATCACTGTCAAAGTCAAAGAGTCAGCATCACAACTGACTCTTGGACTAGTATTCAACGCATTAATTATATGTGCATTACTGCACATTACATTGATGTTGAGTGGAAGCTCCAGAAAAAAATAATTTCTTTTGTCCCTATTACATCACATATGGATGAGTACATTGTAAAAAGTTTGAAAAAATGTCTTCTTGAATGAGGTGTCAAAAATGTTTTTTGTGTGATAGTAGATAATGTTTCTTCAAATGACACTGCACTTGGTTTTTTTTAAAAAAAATTAATGTCTTGGGGCACATCTACTGTTAGAATTAAGTATGTTCATATGTGTTGCATTGCACACATTCTGAATTTGGTTGTAAATAAGGGCTTGAAAGAAGCTGGCAGATCTGTTAAAAGGGTTAGAGAATCAGTCAGATATGTTAGGAATTCACCTGCTAGGTTGCATAAATTTAGGGAATTTGTTGACTTAATTGGTGTTGATTGTAAATGTTCTTTGTCCCTAGATGTTGCAAATAGGTGGAACTCAACATATGTTATGTTAAAAATTGCTTGCTTGTTTGAAAAAATGTTTGAAAAATTTGAGGAATGTGACCATGCATATAAGGTAGATTTAGAGGATGATGTACCTGACTTCATGGACTGGCTTTTAGTCAAACAACTTGTTAATTTTTTGGAAAAAAATTTTGAGATGACTGTAAGCACTCAATTTCGGGATGACTAGAGTATGGATGCGACAGAGGACACGATGATGAAAATAAACTGTGAAATTAGATTTATTGGATCTGATTTATTGGTTTTAAATTAAATTGTAAATTATTTTTATGGA
This sequence comes from Mallotus repandus, assembly GCA_949671775.1. Lineage (NCBI taxonomy): Eukaryota > Viridiplantae > Streptophyta > Magnoliopsida > Malpighiales > Euphorbiaceae > Mallotus > Mallotus repandus. The sequence goes on along the minus strand of CATIWM010198792.1, from coordinate 17,347 downwards.
CTCAATTGAAAAGTCTTTTTTTCTTTAGGGGTCTTTTTGTAATTAAATGTTAAAAAAATTGGAAGAATGAATTTCCGACCAGAAATCCGAATTCCGGTCAAAATTCAAGATTTTCGATCGGTAATGCACAATTTTGGTCGAAATTGTCCTATCCAGTGCGTGAAAATTCATTTTGTGGTAATTTTTATTTATTTTTCTTAAATTTGATTGGTTATTATTTGATTTATTTGATAAATATGTATTTATCAGTTAATGATAAATAAAAAATTATTTTATTTTATTTTTATACTGTAATCATATTAGTGTTACAGGTTGTGTCTATATATATATGTACTTTTCTTTTCACAAGGAGTTAGGATTTTTTATTTTCTTTTCTCTCTATTTTTTGATTCTTAGTCGTCAACCAAAACACAGCCACTTTTCTTTAATTTTCCTGTATCTTTTTTCAGTTTTAGCCATGAATCATATCTAAATAAATGAAAATCACAGACAAACAGAACAAAAGTCACAGGCTTTCATCAATGGTGATCACCTTCTGAGGGGAACCAATACTGCATCCATCAAACTGTTTACTCTTCTACTCCTTTCTCTTTTTTATTGGGTTTATTTTATTTTTATTTTATTTGATCTTATTTTTTGATTTATTTATTTTGTTTGTTTGTTTATGTTTCATGATGGTGGAAGTAACTTAAATGGAGGGGCGGAGACAAGGCCAACCATGAAGATCCATGAAATTCCATAGATTAAATCATGTATCTATTTTGTGTAATTCTCTTTAGGTTTATTTATTTGTATTATTTTATTTTATCTAAACTTTAGGTTTGTATTTTAATTTATTTTAATTTTTCAATAGTAATTGTTGTAATAGCCTCATTAGTGGGAATATAGTGAAATCTTTATTTTTCCTGCACTTTAAAATCAATTAGTAAATTAGGTTTATTTGGTAAATTTTGATTAAAATCAATGGTGGCTTTAGATTAATTTAGGTTGTATGTAATTAAAATTAGGGTTAGAAATATCACAGAATGTTTGTTTTTAATTTGTTATTTTTATTTTTATTATTTTGGGCTTGTTTGTTATTTTGATTCGTTTTGAGCCCCAAGCCCACGTGTAGGTCTAATTCACTTAAAATAGGCTTTTAAAATTAAATTTAGGTTCAATTAACTTTAAAATTAATTTAGGCCCATTAAGTTAATTTAGATTTTAGGCCCATTTTTAGTTAAATAAAATTAACTTAGATTTAGCTCAACTCATTAATAAAGCCATCTTCATAATTTATAGACTTAGCATCATTTCATTTAATTAAAATTAATTAGAATTAAGTGCACTAATTCATTTCTTTTTCTTTTAAATTTAATAGACTTATGCCTATTTTCTTTAGAATTCAAATAAATAGATTTAGGCTCACTAATCATCAAAATGTAGGCCCACTTTTAGTTTCATTTCACTTGTAAATAAAATATGTAGATTTAGCTAACTTAAAATTAAAATCAAATGTAGTTTAAATTTAGGAACGTTACAACTTGAATGCATTTTTTATGTGCTTTTTCATGGATTGGTCGCTTTAGGGTTAAATGGATGTTCAATTAGGGTTTAATGAAATTGCATGTAATTAGGGAATAAGATAGTAATTCATAAAATAATTAAAATGAACATAAGACTAAAAGAAGTTGGTATAATGTATCCAGAACTCCTGGTTGTGGTGCTAGCTTGTATTAGAGAATCGAGTTACCAACACCTTCGAATTGTCCTAGTTATTACCCTGGGTGGCGACTCCTCATCTCCATGTCATGTCTTTATGACAGTGGTTAGTGTGTTCCCTAGAGCCCTGAGCTCAAACAGTGTCGCAGTTGCAATAAACTTGGGCGCACGCTAAATCCCGCCGTCTATAGTGGATGACACTGAGAATTTCCGGTTCTCACTATGTTACTGCAAATACTTTTTTTTTTGAAATTTCTAATCTGTTCTTCACATTACATGAGTGGCAAGGTTGTGATGATGTCAATAAAAGATCAAAGGCTTTTTCAATGAAAGCCAAATTTAATAAGTATTGGGGGGGTCCAACTAAGATGAACTTATTAATTTTTTATGCAAATGTTCTTGATCCAAGATATAAGCTAGAATACTTGGAGTTTTCCCTTAAAGAAATCTATAAGGAATATGTGGGTGCAAGTCTTTTCTCTAATGTAAAATCTGGTTTGTAAGAACTCTTTGAAGATTACTCTGCTTCTATTAAACCTCCTCCTCAAGCTTATTCTTAATCTGGCATCTCAAGTGATGCATCTAAGCTTGCTTCTGCTAATATTGGGAAATTAATATCCCTCTTAAAAGCTAGATTTAAAAAGCACAAGATGGATCTTAGAATTAATGGGAGCAAAAAGACTGACTTGGATCTTTATCTCTCAGAAACTGTTATCGAAGATGAGGGCCCATTTGATATTCTGAGATGGTAGAAGATTAATGTTGACAGATTTCCAATTCTATCAATCTTAGCACGTGATGTACTTGTTGTGCCCATCTCAACTATAACATTCGAATCTACATTTAGCACAGGAGGTAGCGTGCTAGATTATTTTAAAAGTTCTTTGACTCCCAAATTGGTGGAAGCTTTACTATGTTCTCAGGATTGGTTGTGAACATCTGATGATCCAGTATCAGTTGAAGAGGCCTTAAATGAGTTTGAGAATTTTAAGAAAGGTAGATTCTGAAAATTATTTATAATTACATTTTTCATTTTTCATTTTTCTACTTCTAAATATGTATAAATTAATTTTGATTCATTTTCTTTTCAGAGTTGCCCCCAATTGGAGTCTCCCAACCAATGGCATCATCAAGTGCCACTTAGATGGATCTTCAATAATATTGAATTGATTTTATTAATTATTTTTAAATGTTAATTGTTGTGCTTGATGTGTGCTGCTTTTTAATTGCCTGCTTCTGCTTATGCATGTGTTCTAAGTGTTCATATGAAATGTAACCAACAATTGGGTGGCTAACATCTATTTCAGTTAATGGTGTTGTTACTTGTTAACAACACTTGAAGTGGCTGACATGTGAAAGTTGCCAATGTTGATGTTACATATGTTTAAGGGCTATGATAATGCTTCCACCAGTTTGTTTTGAGAAGTAAAAGTGCTTACTGTGTCTATGGTGGCAATTTTTTGTTGTCAGATGTGGCCGCATTTTTACACTGAATTATAAAAAAATATATCTAAGCCCACTTTGTTTATTTTTCTTTATTTGTCCTTCTACTTAGCTTTGCACTTCATATAACCTGCATTTCATTTTTGTCTAACTGGTTTTGGATATTATATAAAACTGCTTCTCATTTCTGTTTATTGGTTTTCAATTTTGTTGCATGTCTTTGAATATGAATGGGCAATGATGAAGCTTCCACATAAGTTCTTTTCATATTGTGTGTATCTGGTTGCTTACCATTTCTTTGGTGATATGTAGTTGTTACCAGAAGTTGTGGCACCATTTTGACATGACTAAAACACTTAAACAAATGAGCCCAATTTGTTTATTTTTCACTATTTGCTTCTTTTGTGATTCTGTATACTTATATATATATGCCTGTGTGCAAGAATGGTTATCTTTTTGGTGAATCAGTGTTGTGTGACTATGTCTACAATCAGAAATTTTTGCATGATGTGCAGGTAGTATATTTGCATATATCTTTTTGGTGGAAGCTTTAAATTTGATGATAGCTTCTGATTTTTGTTGAAGTCATGTGAATGAAGTGGAAGCTTTTTGTTTTTCTTAACACTGATGTAGGCTTTTAGTGGAAGTCTCAGAGAATTTGGACTTCAATTATATTTTTGTATGTAATTAAATATGAAGTTACAGTATTACAAATGTAATTTGTATCTTGTAAATTCTGTATATGGTTAAACATTGGGCTTGGCCCTAATTAATTACTTATTTTGTAAGTTTGACACATTGGGCTTGTCCCAAAATAGGCTTTTGTAATTATGTAAAAGAAATTGGGCTTGGCCCAAATTAGTAAGAGGTTTAAATTTTTATCTGTTTTTTTTTTTTTTGGCCCAACCCACAATTTGGGCCAACCGAGCCTAATCGTTCAACCGAACTGACAATAACCGAATTTTTTGGTCTTTAAAACCTATTATTTTTTTCCCTTTATCGGCTCGGTTTGGTATTCATTGTAGATTAAAAAAAACTAAAAAAAATTAACCTTCCTCAACCGAACCGACCGATGCACACCCCTATGTATACTTGTGGCAATTCTTTGATTCTTGAATTACCAGCATGGCAAAGGTCAACAAAAATTAAAGAAAACATTCATTAAAACCAAAACCAAGAACCCTTCAAAATGAAAAAGGTCAAATAAGGAATGTCCAAAGAGTAAATTTAAACAAATAGAATTTATTGAATTGTTTGGATAAAAAGAATATTTTGATCACTTAAGTAAGACTTAAAAATTATGTCTAAAAAACAAAAAAAAAAGTGCAATATTAATATTGTTCCCACTGTAATATGTTGAAAATTTTAAATTTCAAATTGAAATTGAAAATTATTTCCCTCCTAAAATTAATTTACCAAATATCTACCATAATTATAGGCTTAGCATTCTCTTCATATTCATCTCTAGCCTTCATATGTTCATATTTTATTTTCTAATACTATTGTTTTGAAGGTCTCATACCAACATTCCTTCCATCGATCTATGGAATTGAAAAAAAGAAGATAAAATCTAGAAACAAGTATTATGTTGTTTTCAAATGAATTCAACTTGGTATATACTCTTCATAGGAATAATGTGTAGTATATGTTACTGGTTGTAGGGAAAGTTTGTTTCATTCATTCTTTACAATGAAAGAAGCAGCTGAAGCATGACGTTTTTACTTTGAATCAAACAGAGCTAATGAGACAAGTTCGAGCTATGAATATTATTCAAATCAAAATTTGCAGAAGTTTGGAATAGTTGAGAAGAAGATAAGCGTCGTTAATTACCATTAGATGAAGAACAATAATATTGAAACATTTGATGGTTGTAATTTTTATTATATTAGTTGTATTATCTTAGTATTTTTCATTAGATTTTTTGTTAGCAAGCTATTAATTTAACACTTCGCATGCATATGTGTTTTTTTTTTTTTTTGAAAATTGAAGAATTTTATTAATCAGCATCAGCCATAAGGACATTAACAAGAAAAACAGGGGGATTATCCATCCACACACTAAAACCTGACATAGAATTTGACTCTCTAGCAACACTATGAGCTGCCAAATTTGCAGATCGATAAACCAAGGAGTATTTCAGCTGGGAAATACTTTGACCTAACCATAAACAATCTTGAATTAAAATGCCAAACCTGTATGGCAAATGAGAAGTCTTTTGCAAAGCTTCGAACACTAGCAAGGAATCCATCTCAAGAATTACATTAGACCACTGTTGATTTTTTATCCAGCTCAAAACCTATCTAATTCCAACAGCTTCGGCTTCTCTGGTTTTTATAAAACCACTAAAACACCCACTCTTCATTACCATCAAAACCCCATTGATGTTCCTGACAACCACCTTAAAACCAGTACTACTACTATCCATAAAATTTTTCGCATCTACATTTACTTTAATCAACCCCTCATCTGGCTTAGATCATTTCTCCGCAGCCTTAACCACCTGAACCCCCGCTGCAAACACCAAAGACACAACTTCTTTCCAGTTCAAAAGGAACTTTGATGCAAGAAAAACCACAGACTGGACCAAACTCAATACACCTCTCCAAACCAACAAGTTTTGATGCCTCTAAAGGCTCCAACACACCATCATAGCATTACAAACTTTATCAAGGGTATAATGATCAAACACAAAGCTAAGCCGATCACGAAAATTATTAGAAGACATCGGCATACCATGAATAGCAATACCCAGCATCTCTTCGCAAAGCTACATTGCACTAGAGAATGTAAAACTGACTCACACCTATTTAAGCACACCAAACAAGTAGCATCCACTTCAACTTGACGCACCCAAAGAGCATCCACTGTAGGAAAACACCCTTTTGTAGCCCTCCACACCACATCTTTGGCCCTTACTGGAATTTTTAAATTCCACAAATGCTTCCAAAGGCCCCTACAATATAACCCAGAAACATCCCCAAGGTCTTGCAACACCTTGAACACACTCTTGACCGAGTACCTTCCTTTGGAATCTGGTAGCCAAAACCATGAATCCTTAATATTCTGATGACTTAAAGGAATTTTGAGGATAATTTTACCATCTCACTCATTAAACAAATAAAAAATAACATCTCTATCCCATTCTTTCTGATTCAGCATAAATAAATAGTCCACAGTAGAATTTTACAAATCACCATGCAACATCGAAGTAATAAAACCATTGCTAGCATCTGACAGCCGAGGAACACCAGCAATATGCATTGTATCTCCATTACTAATGCTCATCCTACACCTATTATTCATCAAGGACTAAGCGGCTATGAGACTTCTCCAAATGAAACTCGGTTTTGCTCCGATCTTGGCTTAGAGAAAAAAAGACGAAGGAAAATACCGAGATTTAAATGCCTTCAGGACAAGAGAATTCTCATTAGTAATGAATTTCCAACACTGCTTACCCAACATTTAAACATTAAAATCATGCAAATTTTTTAAGCCTAATCCACTAAACTTTTTAGGCAAACACAAAGCATCCCACCTAGCCCATTTGAACCCTCTACTACCATTCCCTTTACTTCCCCACCAAAAAGAGTTTAACATCCACTCAATCTCCTTACAAACCTTAAGAGGAATTAAAAAAATATTCATGGCATAATTTAGTAAAGTTTGAGCAACTGTTCTCAGAAGAATCTCCTTGCCACTTCTAGAAAGCTTCTCCTTATTCCAACCTTGTAATCTTTACCACACCTTATCCCTAATATAAGAAAAAACATCCCTTTTACTTCTTCTAATAATAGACAGCAAACCCAGATTATCTCCATGATCTATCATTTTTTTGACACTCAAAATCGAGCAAACTTGATCCCTTTGCTCTCTTTTGACATTACGGCTAAAAGAGACTGAGGACTTCTCATAATTCACCTGCTACCCACTACCTGAACCATACCAGGACAACACATCTTTAATAGTCTCAGCCTTCAACTAATTAGCCTTAAAAAATAAGAAGCAGTCGTCTACGAAGAAAATATAGTGAATGACAGGAGCATTCCTAGCAATTTTACACCATGGAACACCCCCAATCTCTTATTCTCAAATAATAAAGCACTCATAGCCTCAGCACAAATAATAAAGAGGTATGGAGATAATGGATCTCCTTGCCTCATACCACGCTTTGGTACAACAGGCCCCAAACTCCGCTCATCATGAGAAATAGTGTAATTAACTGAAGATATACACAGCATAACCAATTGAATCCAACGATCCTCAAAACCTAAATGCTTCATCAACTGATCCAAAAAGGACCATTTAACATGATTATATGCTTTGCTCATATCTAGCTTAAGCGTAGCCACTCCCTCTTTTCCCTGAGTTTTACATTTAAAAAAATGCATAATCTCAATTGAGATCATTATATTGCCTGTGATAGAACGCCCTAGGACAAAGGCACTTTGATTCTCGACCACAATCATAGGCAAAATAATCTTCAATCAATTGGCCAGAACTTTTGAAAAGATCTTGTAAATCACATTACACAGTGATATGGTCTTAAGTCTGTCATTCTCTGCACCAACTTTTTCTTCAAAATTAATACAATCGAAGTATCATTTATTCCCACCGGTAAGGAACAAAAAACCAAAGCATTAGAACAGAAATCAACTAAAATTTTCCCTAAAATGTTCCAATACCTCTAGAAAAAGGCTGGATTTATGCCATCATTCCCTAGAGATTTATCTTTGTGCATACTAAAAAGGGCCTCTTTTACTTCTGTCTCTGACACCGAAGCAAGAAGCATAACATTTTAATCATTATCCACCACAGGCTTAACACACTCCACCCACTCAACATTCTGAATTGGATGAGATTCAAATAACTTTATGAAATATGAAGTCATCACATCTTCAAGCCCCTTACCCGATTCCACCCACACATCACTCTCATCCTTGCATATGTGTTATTATTTGGGTTGATTTAAATAAATTTAAGATAAGTTTTGTATTAAGGATCCCATTATCACAAGTATTGTTGAGGAATTCATGCATGACTAATATTTTGAATGATAAATATTCAGTTTAATGGCAAATGATTTTTTTAAAATATTAGTTAAGAAATTAAATTTCATGAAAATTTTCTTTTAATATTTGTTGCTAGAAATTACTTGCAGGAATAGTTAAGTTCGTTGTACTTATATACACAATATAGATGCTTAAGCAAACTAATTTACCTCATATAGTAGTTATGAGCGACCGCGTGGAGTGTTAGGGGCTTTCCCTCTCTCGTGGGAAGGCTTTGGGACGTTTTTCCAATTTTGAGGGGCATGGCAACTTTGCTGGATGGGACATCTATTCTGTTTAGAGGATAGAGACAACTGATTGGTCTCGGGGGGATGCGAGACACTTTGTGTTTGGAGTCGCCACTTGGTTTTTAGAAAACCAGGAAAAGATGAAAAGGATGACATCTACTTTTTGGCTATTTCTCATTATAATACTCAATATATGGCTACTGCAGCACCCTAGTTTCGGTAATGATAGTTGATATATGCACATTTACACAAGCACGTTGATAATAACGAAAAATACAATAAATTTAGCATGATTATTTACAAGGCTTTCCTAGTAAATACATTTAAGAGATAAAAAGGTACGAAAATGTAAATCTAGTCCTGATCTAGAAAACACCTGCAAGACAAAGGTTAACACAACTATGTGCAATTCCATCTATTCATCCACTCGGACATCAGATAAGCACAACAAAGATGATTGATGTATTATGAATGATTAAACAGATGCGCGTAGTTCGTACTCTTACAGGAATTATCATAAAGCAATTCTAAATGATAAGATAAAGAATAAATAATGATGATTGCATCATTGGACCGCAATATTGAAGCTTTAGCTTAGATAAGTAAGCTTTCATGTTTATTGAATGCATATTGATGCAAAATGACGGTTTATTATGAGCAAAACAAACCAGAGATTATTGAATCAGCATGCAAGTTGTCAGTCTCATCACTTATATCACAACAATTTCTCAACTACTGGCGGCGGTAAAATAAAATGCAAGACAATAAAATAAACGTGTAAAACTGATTATTTGGTCCTCAGATTCGACTGAGCTTGTTTGGTGTTTTCAAAGTTTTAGCTTTATAGGATTTTCAAGTTGTCCTTGTCGAGAGGTTGAAAATGATGTGTGTAACGCAAATTTATATACCTTTGAAGCGTCCTTTGACCAAGATGAGGGTGAGTTTGGTTCAAAGGAAGTCTAAAAAACCAAAAGTGTGTAAATTGGGACTCCTAAGTCTTCAATTCTACAGTGTTTCAGTGTATGTCCCCCCCCCCCTCACAATGGGAGGTAGAGACCCTTATTTATAGGAAAATGTGTCAAAAAATGCATGATCACGCGTCCCAAGGTGCGTGTGTGCGTGCTTTTGCACATGTGCACATGTACCGAAGCACGTTATCACGCCTTTGGTGCACATGATCACTCTCCCTTAGCACGTGATCACGCGCAAGACATGCTCTGGCATGTGATCATGCACACTTGCGCGTGTCACGCAGCCTTTCCGAGCTCTGATTGTGCTATTCCGGGGGTGCTTTTTAGGGTTTCGGGACCTTCCGACATTCATTTTGTCAAAATCAGCTTCCAATTTCGCGAAGTGCTACTCCATTCTCATGAGACAAACATCGGTCTGATGAGTTGCTCGTTTTGAGCAACGATTGCTTGAAATGAGCGACTGACCACTCTAATAATTTGTAATTCATAAAATTGGGGTATGACTTAAAGATTTGGAAGTCGATTTTACTCTCTGAAGGCTCGATTTAGTTTTTCTACATTCACGGCACGCTTCAGAGACGGTACGAATAAATAGACATTTGTCATATTCGAAAGGACATTTTTATCATTGGACTTTTTTAGAGACAGTTAAAATTCAATGTATGACAATAGCCAATACATGTTTAGAGTTTGCTATTAATATTGGAATAAGGAAGGCATCATGCATTGATTACATATTGGTTAAGTCAAAGGCAAGGTTGGCATGCACCGGTTAAAATGAAGTTCATCATTTATTGGTTGATTTAAAGGCAAGCTCTTGAAAATGTATTGGTAATTATCAAAACATTAAAGGCGACATTAACACATCTGCAGGAGAGTCACTAGAGCAATTAATCACACATGATGAAGCTTAGATGTAAACTTAGACATATGGGGTTTAACTTGAAATTTAAACAGTTTCATATGATAACAATTTTGTTACTGGATGTTATTAGTCAATGGCATCAGCAGTGTTCCGTTACAATTATGGCAGCTTCTACAGGCATCTGATTATAATCGCAACTGAACAATGAATTTTTAGACTAGCATCTTATTATAATGGCCTTTATTTTTTATTTCATAATTTAATTGTCATCTTAATTTTATTTAATATAAAAATAAGAAACTTAAACTTATGAGGCTTAAATAGAACCACATACATTTTACATATACTTACTAGATATGTTGAAGGAGTTAAATTGTAGCATAATCTGACTATATTTTTTGAATCTTTACTTCAATATCATTCTTATCTATCATTTGACTGCTCCAATAGACGGATCAAAATATCAAAATGAAACCATTGCCACACTAAAATATAACCACAAAATTATGAAATTATTCATCAAGATTTGGAATTTCTACTTAAATCTATAATATATTTGTATTAGATAAAAAGAATAAAAAGAGCGGGTGATTTACCTAAGAAAAATCAATAGCATAAGAAAGAACAAGAAAAGGAAAAAGCGAGGAGAGAGAAAGTATAATCCAACATCTTCAAAATTATGTTTGGCTTAAATTATAATCCTTGTATATGAAAGTACAGTTGTACAACTTGTAATTATATAAATTATTACCTATAATTATAATGGTGATAGTTGTTTGCTGACCCAAAAATAATAATAATAATAATAGCAATGGTAGTTTATAATTTATAGGAATAAATGTATAGATGATGTTGACTTTTTTTAATTTTACTATTTTAGCGTTAGAATATTTTTTTTTGTAATTAGATGTTTAAATTTGTAAAAAAAAAAAATTTAATAGCGTCATTAACATATTTTATAGGTTATAATATCTATGCATCTTATTTTAAATAATAAATTGACTTAAATATCTTCTTTTATATTAAATTTTATTTTTTTGTTATTATAATAATTTTTTAAAAATTATTAGAAATGAAAAAAATATTTTTTACTTGTCATATTAAATTGGAAAAATTAAATATTTTTTTCTTTTTATTTTATTAATTGTGGTGATTAAATTTAATTTTTTATTCATGATTTTAGTCAAATAAAATTTTTATTCATTAAAAATTTGTTTTATTTTATTGTTTAATTATAATAAATAAAATTTGACTTGTATTTTTATTTTAATTAAATTATATTTTTCTTTTCACTCTTTCAAGTAAATTTAAAAAATATATATTTTTATTTTTAATAATAATAGTTTAATTATTTTATTTTAATAATATTTAATATATTTTTCTTTCAAATTTAATATATATATAAGTGAAAAATAAGCATTTTAAATTAAAAAATAAAAAATAAATTTAATATAAAAAAAGGATATTTAAATCAATTTATTGCTTAAAATAAGACACATAGACACTTTAACGTATAAAAACCTACTCGAGACATTATTTTAAAAGATTTTTACAGGTTCAGACATTTAATAGTAAGGAAAAATTGCTTGGATACTAAAATTACAAAAGTTCAAATATTATTTATGTATTCATCCCTAATTTATTTAGATTGTGGTGGCTTTTTTTTTAGAATTATGGTGGCAAACATTTTTTTTTCCTAACAATTAAAATCCATTGTTAATATGTTAGTATGTTAGCAATGGAAATGAGATATACTTATATAATTGGAAAAATTTATTATGTGGCCTTATATATTTAATGTGTTTTAAAAGACCCTTAAACATTTATTTGATACAACATCAAATCCTTAAATATCAATTGTATTTTCTCTTTTTTTGTTAAGAAAGTGTTCAATGTTGTATCAAATAAATATTGAAGGGTCCTTTAAAATACAATAAATATATAGAGGTTCAATGAAACAAACCATATAAATTTGAGGGCCTATTGATGAGTTTTTCAGAACCTTACACTCATTAACGGGTAGAATTTACAAGGTCCAAAAAGAATTCAAAAGTGAATCTCATAAAAGATAAATTTCTTAAGTGTTGAGGGGAGATTATGAACTCAAAACTAGAGGTGTAATCGAACCGAGTTTTGGCTAACTCAAATTTGGTTCATTTATAAATGAGCTGAATTTACTATCCTATATAGTATTCACGAACTGTTCACGAGCTCAAAGAAATTTTAAAAAATACAAACTATAAATTAAAATTATACATTCAAAAATTAAAAATAAAATTATTTAGTAAATAAATTATAATATATTTAATAAAAATTATAATTTTATTCTAATAATATATTTTTAAAATATTTTTTATAGTGTTAATTTATATATTATATATCTACAAATTAAATTATTAAACACTAATTTTACGAGCTGGATTACGAGTTTCTATTTGAGTTTGTGCACAAATTTTACGAGTCAAGTTTTATAAAATTTGAGTTCGGCTCATTTATTAAATGAACTTCAAATACACAAACTTTTATTGAAAAAATACTGCTATTCACAAACAGTTTGACTCATTCACTTCAAATCTTTTACTAGTGAGATAAATATCTCACCACCTCACCCATCCAAGCACGCAAAAATATTACTCATGGGTTCTACTGATTTTTGTTTTATAAGAGAAGCGTTAAAAGTCAGACACTTGCATAAGTTTCCAAGTCCTTTAGCTCCACCGACCTAGTTTGATTGTGGAGCTAAATCAAAAGTACCAATATTGTTAAGTAAAAAATTTATTTCTTTTTCTGTTTTTCTAAGATGATATTGTAGCCAACCTGTCATTATAATATTCATGTTAAAATTCTTTTGTTATAATATAATAACCCAAATATTTAGATTTAATTTAAATGTAAAAGTGGTCTTCTTTCCTTCTTTTCTCTTTTTATTTTTCCTCAGTCGTCTCTTAAATTGATAGTAGTTCCTTATTATTTCTTTCTATTTTATAAACTTTTTTTATTTGTATTTATTAAATATACATATTTTAACTGTTTTTTTAGTTTGTTTTTTTTTTGTTGGAATTGTTAAATTTTTCTTGATAGAGTTTTTTTGCTTTATAGGATGTATTCTTTTATGAATTTTATAAATTTTTCCATTGTGAAAATTCTGTCAATAATTATGCAATCGAATTCAATTAAAAACCACATAATTAATTTATGGCTAATTAAAGCTATTGAATAGAACATATGAATGGCCAAATTACAAATCAAAAGAAATCTATTAATGTGATTGAAAAATAGCAACAACAAATATCATGATAGTGAAATTTTATTTTTATATTTCTTAATCGTACTTTTATTTATTTATCATTTCATAAAAAATATATCTTTAATTTTTAATAAATAAATAATTTATCTTTTTCTTTCAAAAAAATTTAAATACAAATAAATTGTAGGTGTATTAAAATTCTAGGCTCAGTAAGGAAAACGTTACATCGGCTAATTCTGTTTAAATCAAAATCTTGAATTTATAATTTTATTTTTACATCTTTGACTCAACTGAAGATAAATTAATCATGTCGAGATTAAGATACTTTCTTATGGATAAAATTTTTACTTTTATTTTTTATAGAAGGTATAATTTTAAAGATATAATTAAAATTATACCATTTAATTGTGGTGGTATAATTTTACTCACGTTTTAGCTGTGGTGGTAAGGGTGTTTGCTTGTCATTTTGAGAGTGCGGGTTCGAAACCCACTTCAACTCTTCTCCTATCCCTTCTAATATAATCTAACATACTAATTTCGGTTGTTTTTGAGACTTTGTACCAAAAAAATTACAATTAAATTTTTTAAAATGAGAAAAAAAAAACAACATAACAAAGAAAACAAAAAAAAAATCACACAAATACTTCACAAGGCCAAGAAGAGAAACGACAAGCAGTTGTTAATTTGTATTGATTGAAACATAATATCACAATGATGTTGCAAACCTTTCCCTTCAAGTGGGCAAAAAACAAAAAGAAAGAAGAGAAGATAAGGAGTAGGAGATGTAAATGATTAAAAAAAAAATTATAATGCAATAGTTGTAGATCCAAGCTTATCTCTAATGAGAAAACGAGACTTCAAAGACCAAAACCCAAATAAAAAGCAAGAGCTAAGAGCAATTTTCCCATTTGAAAGCTTTGAATTCAGGGGATGATTGGGTATGATATTTCAACAACTAGCTTTCAAAAAAGGGGCCTCCTTTGTCTCCTTGATGGGAAACACATATGACTACCAAAACAATCACCAACACACACATATCATAATTATCATCATTTGGGTCTTCTCCAAATCAAAGCAAAGTTACAAAACTTAAATGGAGGAAAAAAAAAAAAGAGAGAGAATGGAGAAATTTTGAATAAAAAAAAAGGTCATTTCTTTTTATTTTTTTTACCATTATAACTTGGAATGAAAAATTTAAATTCGAAACTTCAGATAATGTTATAGAAGCTTGGTCATTAGCTCAAACATCACGCAAAAGAAGTCATTTCTTGTATACAAATTCATACCATAGATATGTACATCATAATCCTAAAGTTACTTGGATAGGAATGATGAAAAGAAGAGGAGAAATCTTTAATGGAATTGCATTTAAGGATATCCCCACTATGGCGACCAACAACTACATATATAGAATTTTTGTGCAGTAACTAGTGAAAGTCAATTTATATGTAGACTTTGAACCTCCATAATGGTTTGCACTTCATTATTTAGATAAAGGAGAAATTATTTCCTCCGTATATCGGACTGAAATTATGCAAAAGCTTTTATCGAAATATGAAATTAAATATTAAATTAATTTTTATTTAATTTAGAAAATAATTATTTTTTATTAGGTGGATTTATTTTTATTAATAAAAATTTAAGTAAAACAAATCACTTACTTCATCATAAAAATATTTTCAAAAATATCATTAAAATAATTAGAAATGAAATATTAATAATTTTAAGCTAAACACTAACAAAATAAAAAGAAAACGAAAAAGGTGAAACATTAATGATACAAATCTTCTTCTTTTCAATTTTCTTGAACGTTAAAAGCCACTTTGGACCATTCCTTCTTTTGTCAGCTAGACTATGCATGTATACAACTCATGCAAATTCTTGTGATGCACATGAAAAATAATCACTGATTGGGATATATATTACACTTCTTTTTTTTTTTACTCTGTGTGAATTAAATTTTAAATAATTTAGTTTGAATAATTATAAGAGAGATAAATATCTTTTAGTAACTATTTAATATGACTACATATATTATGATTCGAATTCAAAATATCACTTAGCTGAAAATAATTTCTACAAGTGGTTTTAACGTTATTATCATATAAATTTTCATTTAATTTATTGATTTTATTTTTCTTGCAAGAATTTGACCAACGCATTATGAGAGATGAATAATTTTCGCTTTGAATTTATGCTCTCACATACTCCTCCATAATTAAGGGAACTAGAACCTTTAAGTTTTTCTAGTCAATCGTGCTGGTTAGGTGACTTTTCTTACTGCATTAATTGCCTTGCTCATCAATAATGAGCGGCCAATAATTTTTTTTGGTGAACATACAATGGAAATGAGATTGGAACTCAAACTCGAGTTCCTTAGATGTGATTAATGTTTATTTGATTCAATAAAATTTATTTGTAAATCTAAATAAGTATATTTGATTTAAATAAAAATTTTATAAATTTATTTCAAATTTTAACTATTAATTTTATAAAATTATTTAAAACTAAATCAATTTTATTAATAAAATATATTTAATTTAAATGAATTTTATTTAAAAATAAAATAATTTTTTTAATAAAATTAAATCCAAAAGTCATTTCACCATTTAAATCAGGATTTACTAATTGAACAGCCTAAATCAGGGTTCATATCTTCTTATAATTATAACAATAATTTTAGTCATTATGGATAAAAAAAATCTCCATTAAGACATAAAATTTCAACTATTACATTAGATTTATATTCTTGTAAGAGCATCTTCAATAAGCTCTTTATTTGAATAAAATTCTCTATTTTAAAGAGTCAAACAAAAAAAAAATTTCCAATACATTCTCTATATTTTTATTTTAGAATAAAGAATTGGTTTGACTCTCTACATATAGAGAGTCAAATTTCACTTTATACTCTAAAATATTTCAATTTTTTATATAAAATATTAATTGATATTTATCTATTTATTGAAAAGTTTTTTCTCTTTCATCAAATGGTGGGAAAGAATTAAATAAATAGAGAGAAATCTTATAAAAACAAATGAGGAAAAAAATTAAACATTAATGTTTATTGTATAAAGTAAAATCAAGATTAAAAATATAGAGAGTCTATTGGAGTTGTACAAATTTTTTTACTTTTTATATTTAAAAATTATTTGAAATATTTTTTATTACACAAAATATGTTCTTTAAAATAAAAAAAATACTATTAAAGATGCTGTAATGCTAGAAATTTTAGATTTGTTAAACATGAATAAACAATAACTTTTTTTTTATAATAATACAATAGGAAGGGGAGACTAAATTAAACCTGAGACTCCTTCACATACCTCAGTAATTTGATATATAAAAAATAGAAAACATTTTGAGTTTCATGAACTAACATATTAAAATAAAAATAAAAAAAGGTGAAAAATATCATCCTCGAAAGTTTATTTAGACCCGTATAAAAGGGCATTCTGATCCTCCTTTACAACTTAATAAGAAATATGGTATATATAAAAATGTCAAAAAAAAAATTTGGATTTGACATTAATAAGAAAATACAAATAAAAATTAATCTCAAATTTAATATGCTTACACCTCATAATTAATAAAAAAATTGTTAAAAAAGTAACTAAATATATTTATCATTAATATTAAATACATTATTAACTATGTAAGTATAAAATATTTAAAAAATATATTAGTTCTTGAAATTATAGAGAGGGGACAATTAATAGATTAACAGTTTAACCAAAATAGGTAACTTATTTGGGGTGATTTCCTTAAAAAGCTTTTAGCCACCTTATTTGTTAGCTAATATAGTTGAGATTTCCCTAGTTAGGGTG